>JAWMAG010000037.1:25267500-25342500 GCA_037013455.1 Ceratitis rosa | reverse complement strand
CGGTCAAGAAGGATGAAAAGTTTTGATTTGGTCGCGTCCAATTTCAGCTACAGCTGTTTGGTCATGTTATACGCGATCTCATTCAACTATCAAGATTGTGCCTCTTTTTGGCAAAGACTTCTTTAAGCATGCCGTAGAAAAATGTAGACATTGTGTGCATGTTTTATTGTAGATAGAAGTGGTTCTTCTGAGATTTCTCTGTCTGAGTACCCAGGCCACGTCGTTGTGTCGCTTGTAGTGGAGAGTTTGTTCAGATTGCTTCTACATTTTCAGGCCACTTTTGATGCGGGAGTGTTACATTGTAGAATCTGATTACTGTCGGAATATATGGCACCAGATTGTGCTGCTGCACAAGGCGTTCGGCTTAGGTTGCAAGGAGTTCTGCTTGAAAGACGCTGCAGTGGGTTCGTAGTTTCATGCTCACGCTTTTCCACCGAACTTTTACCCGTCTGTAAAGATTCCTATGGCTCTTTGAGGAGGGCGTTGGTGTTTTCCCATACATTTCTGTTTGTGATTCTTATGGAGAAAAGATTGTCGAAACACAAACTGGCGGTGGTACAGTACTGCTTCTTCGGCACTTTTGAAAGAGATAATATTTTAGCGTGTCCTATACTGCAGTTCAGCCAAAATTGATTTGCATTAAAACTAATTACGTTGCAGGTCGCTTGTAATTTCCCGTACAGGTCCAGCAGAAGGAAGTTAAAAAGAGTTAGCAGTGCTTTTGATGTAGTTGATGACAGTGTTCCTGTTACTATGATAGCAGCCGACCATTGAACTCTATCGAATTTGCTCCTGAAAGTAATTTTCTCGAGTACCGGCTACCATACTGTGATGCCGGAGATTAGGATTGGCCTGAAGATCGATGTATTAATCCAGTTCGGATATTCGGTCGAGGACTCCAGCACAAAGTGCAGTAATAACCTTCCTTGACCATTCTTCTGTGTTCCGGCCTAAAAAAAAGAGGTATGAGCCATGTGTAGAGCTCCGCTTCTGGGATGTGTGGTTAAACCAAAAAACATAATAAACATCCGTTTCGATATCACATGGAAAAATATTGAAAAAAAACCCATACTGATTGTATCCTGTGCGCGCTTCCCCAATTAATAAAAATAGTCAAATCTTTATCTGATTTAGAAGACAAAGCCATCGAGAGCGTTTATTGATTGGCTATCCACAAGGAAACTACAAGACAAAAGCTATATTGTCTTGCAGAGGAAAATTGGCACAGGTGATAAACGTTCGAGTTGGGTCTGGTCTAATTACAACTAAGCCCGCTGCCCCAGGCGTCATGATCAATAACCGATTACCTTTTAAATCGCATATGGAGTATTTATCTGTTGGACAAGGTCAAACCAAATAACGCCGGAGCTAGATAAAGCAAGGTAAAGCTATTCAGGAGAGTAATTAGTTCCATTCATTTATACGCTGCCTCAGTTTAGATATAAGAAAGCAGACTACTCTATATGATGTGCCAGCTTGGATCGGAAACTCATTCTTTCCAAACACACATAGCTGCCTATCAGTCGAGTAGAGTGGCAGCAGAATATTTCTTCGACTAGTGACACTCTTTGCAAAGGGAATATGTATAAGGGCCTTTCCGTATGCAGTAGAATATGGTAGACTGGAGCCTAGGTCCCGTCAGCTATCTTAAGAGGATGATAATCCAATGCACTTACCAGTTTGGTGGGATAATAGGTACTTTAATGGTAGTTCCGCGAGGCGAGGGGTAGTTTGTGAAGCGCTGTTTAATAGGTATGTACTTCGGGTGAATGAAAACACTACAGCTTTGAAAGACTACGATACAACAAACGCTGGTGGAAGCAGATTAAGAAGATGAAGGATGTGGAGAAGGTACTAACACAACGACTGTGGTGCTCTTACTAACTCAGCTATGTTGCCATGCCCATTGGTAGGAAGAAGCATATCTCACAAATTAAATATTTAAGATGTTAATAGCAAAAGTCCAAATATAGTGTATGGGATCACTTTAGACATCTGAGTTTCTGTCTGATATGGCCTACCTCCTTATTTTTTATGGGAGCGGTCGCGATAGCCGAGTGGTTAGCACCGTGTACTGCCACTCGGAAGACCAAGGATCGGGTTCGAGTCCTGGCCCGACCAACATTCAACAATTATAGAAAATTAATTTAAATAAATTAACTGTTTCTGTTATAAATAAATAAAAAAAATTAAATAAATAATTTAAATAAAATTAAGTTAAATTTTCTAATTGCGGCCGCCTCTTGGCAGAGAATGTCAAGTCCTCCTCATTAAAAAACGTCTTTCGTTCAGAGGCGGGTTAGTATAAACTGTAGATCTATAGTTGGAAAATCATCAAGACACAAAAACCGCAAAATGGAGGAGGAGCTCAGCCGAAAATGGCTTCAGCGATTACAAAGTACCAATTGTATAAGCAAAATCATGTTTTTGAGGCTAACGACTACAAAACTAGAGCTGGAGCAAGAGTTTAGATGGAAATGTTTCAGTGACGCTCGTGCTCCAACCGAATTTAGTCTGCCTTATATGCTTGCAATAGTAAACGGCATACACACACACACACACACACACACACACACTCACTTACTTGTATGTTATTTATTTATTTATTCATGTTTGTATGTGCATGTGCTAAATAATCATATTGCCATTAGAAAATGAAAAACAATAACAACAACAACAGCAATAAAATTTTGTCGAAAACACCACACCAACCAACGAGGCAAATGCGGTTTTATGATGTTAGAAAATTTGAGGGATTACAAAATTGTAAATGCCTGAAACCAGTATTTTGATACTAATACTGAAATTAGAAATAATTAGTGAATGCCAGCCTAATGATGCACCCACACAAACGCACGCCTATATACACGTACATACCATATACGTACATAGGCATTTTGCACATACGTGTATGCATAGACAATAAGTAAATTTCGTGTAATTTGTGTGGAATGTGCAATGACAATGTGTTGGCAAACAATGTGGTATTTGGTATTCATTAATGTGTTGTTATTGCTGCTGTTGTTGTTGTTGTTGTTGGCGGTGGTGTTTTCTGGCGCACAACATGGCATAACATAACATTTATTACATCGGTATTGAATGCGAGTGTTTGTATGTGTGTGCGTGTATTTTTGTGTGTGTGTGTGTATAGATGTAAAAGTGAGACACCGGCAATGCCGCTAGCTGTCTCTGCTGCCAGAGATTGGATACTTTGTTAGGACGAACCCACTCCCCCCTCCCCCTCTATACCAACAGAAGAAAACAATTAAAAAAAAAACTAAGTAAATTTTACGAGCTCGAGGCCAATTAAAACCAAAATCTTTAAAGAAATTTTAAAATCAAATCAAATGACACAAGAAATGGTAGAAGCTCCAATTATTCGGGCGTTCGACAATAACGGGTATAAGAACTGTAAAAACTTACATTCAAAAAAAAAAAAAATTAAAAAAGTAGTAGGACGATAATTATAGCGAATCGGCTCCAGAAAAGTTTCGGGCTAATCATTTCAGGTAATGTTGATCCCAATAAAATTATTCGTGTCTATTTAAAAAAAATTTTATCAATATCATAAAAAAATTTTTCTGTAGCGATTAATCTAAGTTTTGGATATGTTCTTGCTAATAATATTAGCTCCTTGAAAAAGAAACTAAAAATGTAAACGATTCAAAAGATACGTCAAAAAAGTAAACAATTTTCGTAGTTTGATTTTTTGAGCTCTTTAGGATTTTGGTACAGTTTTGAAAAAAAAAAAAAAATTTTTTGAATTTCCCATTAAATTTTCTATTCATTTATGAATATTATAGCTGCAAATAAACGGTATGCCATACTGAAAATAATTAAAAGCTATTTTTTTGTATTTTGATCTATGCCACCAAAAGAATTAAAAACTACTACACCGATTTTGTTCGAATTCTCAGGATATCTTCATTGAAATTCGGTTGGTATTTTTGAAAGAGCTCCTACCTGTCAAAAAAATAAAATTCCCTAAAAATCATACACGAGTATGTTACTGGATTAACTCGAAATTTGGTACACAGGTAGCTCACTGTCTAAATCAAATCACTTTTTCTTCTGCGAAGTGGACTCTAGACTGATTTTACCCCGAGTTATCACCTTTTCTTACGAGCATTGAACCCGGTACTGATCTATCCCAAGAAAATCTTATTTATTGTCTCATTTACGAGAATTTGGTACACACAACCATCATTACCCAAATTAAGATAAGGTTAATTTGTGGACCTGAGACAGATCTATTTCGTAGCCTAAATTATCTTAGGAAATCCTATATGTCCCGAAAAATGAGCTTGAGATCGATCTATGCCAAAACAACAAATTTTTCTGCCGTAAAGTGAACCTAGACCAATTTATATAAAAACTCTGGTATTTAGTTTGACTTACTTGAAACTTTACGAAGTGCACGTAAAGCGATCTTTTTGAGATAAATAATTTTATCATTCGATTTTGCTGATTTTTTGTACTAAGACTAGAGAGTAGATTATAGTATACCCCAGATGAAGGGTTGTTTTGAATTTCCATAGCAGTTGAAAGTTATTTATTTATTATTTATTTATTATTTAATCTCTGTCTTTATAAGTACCTCCTTAAGAAGGTAAAATATATCTCAACCCTTCCGGCCGGGTCTTTTAGTAAAACCATAAAGGTTGTTTATAGAACCAGTTAGTCCTTTTTGGAAATACCACTTTGTCTTTACTTCTAAATATTACTCTTTCCCCACTGCATTCGACCGTGAATATCATTGAAGTGCAGAGCCGTCTGAACATCGGAGTCTAATGAGAGCTTATAAAGCTACAATCCTTGCAATGCTAACTACCTTTTGGCACTTCTATACTCTCAGCTAAGGAGCACAATGCTGTAAGGTAAATCAGGAAAGAAATACAAATCTATGTGTTCGAACTCATTTCAGGAATACTTAACAACATCTACATATATATTAAATATATGTATATTACAGAGTCATTAGCATTCCTCTGCGACAATTTTGTTTATTATTGGATACATTCAACCAAAACTGATAGTCTTCGCTTAAAAAAAAATTCTCGTAAAAATTCTGTCCGGTGACTATCACGTCGATACATTTTAAAGTCGTTTTGCTCTAATTCCTGCACGAGTTGGATTTTCTAAGCCCGAAAACAAAAAAAATTCCGCAAAAAGCTTCCATGAAACGGATGGTCACAACTCCAGTTGTTGCGCGCGTTGACGGATGGACTCATTCGGGTCCTCTTTGATACGCTGTTCCACAGCAGCAATAGCGCCTCTGAGGATGCGCATTATCCTCCCGAGTAAACATGATGTCCATATGGTGTTGCTTATACTTATATACATACATATTTACAAATTCGGATTATATTTGCACATTTGCTATGTTCGAGCGCAGTGAGCCGTGACCATCCGTTAAACCACCATCGAGCAGACAAAGTGACAAGTGCTACAAGGTGTGGCCACTTGGCGACAACGCCGACTTTAGTAAGTAACCGAACACTGCGTTTGTACAGATACGTTTACATATATGGATTAGTGAAAGCTTGTGAGTATATGCTCTCTGGATGTGTATAAGCCTTGTGTGCGCTATTAAAATGGGCTTGCGGTCGTTTGCGATGTGGTGTTTGTTCAATTAGTAAGAAGATTAAAATTTGCATATCGTCTAAACTGCGTGTTAGCAGCGAAGAGAGGGAGAGAGAGAGAGAGAGAGAGAGTGGAAGATGGACGAGAACCTAAATGATACATATGTGATGCTCATTCGGGCGAGCATCCAGTTTTCGCTACTGTGGGTAACCTTTAAAAAACAGCTCTTATTTTCTTACTTTTAATTTAAAGATAGTTTAATAGATGGATAATCTTACTAACCATCCGTACCGTACATCACGGAATTTACTAAAGGCCTGTTTTTGAGATCTCTGTGGATCGAACAGGAGATAAGAGTTTACTATAAATGCGCTAAAACTAATTTCTGCAGCTTAACGAGGAAGTTTAATATTCATCAAATTAGGATGTGATATTTCATAGTACACTCCAATTCAGCCAAACGAAATACTTTCCCCGCAGAAACCACTTACTTCCATTCAGCAGGGAAGAATGAGTGAACAAATTTCAGATGTGTGAGAATATGTAAAGTCAACTAACTAAAAAAGTTCGGGCTGGCCATACAGTACCTTCAAATGATATTGTCTAATGCAGTAGACCAAGGGGAGTAGAGGAAGGTCGAAGTCGCACCAGTTGGCAAGGGTTATTCTGCGTTGGATTTCCAGACTGACAATGTTGTTGGTGTTAATACTGGTTCCGAGATAGACGAAATTATCTGCGACTACAAAATTATGGGTGTCAACAATGACAGCCAACCGCGATGACTGTATGTTTGTTGGCAGGAGATATTTCGAAATCGAACTTTTCGCAAATGCATAATTGGAATATGAGGAGATCACAATAATTCTTACTCATGGCGTGGCAACTAGCGGTGATGTCGATAATCTACGTTTTCAGGCAACCAACCTTCAACACCATCTTTTTATTTTTGATAGTATACCTCTCAATATTGAGCTCGACACTAGAAGTTTTTCATGTATTTCAATACTTACCTAAAGCGTACTGAGACCATACGCCGTTTTTTCTTAAGTTTAGATTTAAAAATTCATAGCTTAAAGATGAAACGTTCGCCATGTCGTATGAGCAACATTTAGTCAACAGAGGGGAAAATGCAAAAAAAGTCAAGTGAAACGCTAATGAAGAAGCGCACACGACGGGTGGCGCAGCTATTGCAATGATAACGAGGTGAAAGTGAATGTCTGGCGTAAATCTACTAACAGGAAAAATGTATGTATGGTATTTATATTCACAGCTATGTTCACATGTATGTATGCTCTTAAACTTTTTCCGCACACACGCATGTCAATATACTCAAAGCTCCATAGATATTCAAGAACGTGAATGTATTAATATATATGTAAGTATGCAAATGAAATGAATGAAGGTGAGTGAATGAGTTTGCGGTTTTAATGATGAGGTGTAATGACAGGGAGTTGAGAGCGAATGATCAAAATAACACTTGTAGGGTGGAGTTAAAATCGCTGGGAAAAGCACATATCAAGCAGCCGGTTCTTTATAATTATATTTCATACACCGAAGATCGCTTGGCAGTGGATGAGTTTTTTATCGATATATTGTATTTTCCAATAAAGCTCATTTCCATCTCGGTTGCTACAATAACAAGCAAAACTGTAGCACTTAATCTCAGAAAACCCAGACGTAATCATGTAAAAGCTAATGCATTCTCAACGAGTGACTGTTTGGTGCGGCATCAGTTGTCCGTTAATCTTCGAAAGCGAGGAGGAAGAAGTTGTGATTATAATCAACTCTCACGACAGCCTGCTCTATAACCCAGAAATGACTTGGATTTTATACGGCCAAGTGGCAACCCAACCCTGTTTAGGTCAAAAGTTAATACTAGTCTAAGTGCATCAATAGAGCAACACACCTCATAGCTGGGTTGGCCACCGTCGTGTTCGTGCGACGAGTCGCCCTGACTGCCTTTTTTGCGAGGCTACATGAAAAACCTTTAACTCTTAGTCAAGTTACGGCTGTGATACCGCCGAATATGTGCCGAAAAGTGGTCGAAAATTACTTCAAACGGATCGGATTCGAGAGGCAATGATTTGAATAAATTTCACATGCAAAGCCAAATTTCAAACTTTATATTAAAAAAGAAAGGAAAGGAATTTTATTTCCATAACCACAGTGGCAGTAGCTAGCAATAGTTGGTCAACTGCCCCGTCTCATTCTTATAGGGATTGGCTTATATTGTTGTTTTGGAAATCATACTACTAACCTAAGTGGAGTTCTTGCAGCTTCCTATCGTTGAGCAGTAGGATTGCCATGCGGCTTTGATCTCGTAATTTTTCAGAATGTCCCTGAAAGTAGCTTAGTATAAATGGTCAAGAGGAGCTCGACTGAAGGTCTTCCAGCGGTCAGGAAGCGCTAATTATATAAATGTTCAAAACTACTTTCCGTGAAACTTTTATTAGTTCTATTGGTCTGCAGATATGAACACACTAAACCAACTATAAGTTCTTTACTAAGATTGGTTTAGACCTTTTGGCTTGGCTATGCAGTCTTTTAAATACTCCTCGTACTATGCACTCGTATGTATTGTAGATAAATACTTATACATACATGGCTCCGCGGTCTGTCCGATGTTTTTAATTCAAGGTATCTCTCTGCGCTTCTATTTTTTCCACTTTCATACACTTTTTCTGTAGCCTTCTAAAGCTTTAATTTACGTTGTTGTTGTTGTTGTTTAATATGCCATTATGGAAACGCTTCCAGCAGTCACATTATAGCATTAACACTGCATCTACTCATCATACACGTAGTCTTCTTTGCAAAGTTGGCGTACCTACACACATGCACACACTCAGCCCCCACGTGGTGTATAACAAAACGCAGTAAATACGCTCGTGGCTTTTAGCACCCGGGAGTTCAGTGTAACACTTACAAATGCACATACATATATATTCTGCAAACAAGTCCGAGTTTGAATTTTCAACATCGCGTGGCCGCTCGTCAAAATTTCTCTCTCTGTTTCGCATTAAATTCGTTTTAATTCACACTTGACTCAAACACTCCGCCTCGCCAGACACAAATTTACAAATATGTGCATAAATGCAACAGTGCATTTGTAGGAATGAATGTGTGTGACAGCTATCAAACACCCTGTATAGCAAAAGTAGAGTAGTATGCAAAAATTCTAGTGCAATACTAGTGCCCGCACATCCAGGTACATACTGCAAGTTTATAGAGAAGCGCACATCTCCGTTTTAGTCGGTATTAGCGAAACGGAACGCCCACGTTTGAGCTGACTAATAATCCAGACTCCCTGAGTTTTGCAGCGACTTTTGCGTTAAGCGAAATGGTTGGAACAGTTTGATAAGTCATCTATAAAAATGCCGGGGTGGTAACTCTGCTTTCTGCACATTGGATGAGGAAGAGAAAAATATCCTCTGTAATCAAACAAACAAACACTACCAACCAAGATCAAATAAGTTGCTCATCATATATATGGTGCAGAAATATGGGCGACGGTGAATGATGAGACAACTTTGGCATAGGTGATGGAGCCAATAATACTAGTCTTTTAGTATTTAGTCACCTGGAAAGAGACTCTAAGCTCTGAAAAAAAAGTTCTGTACCTGAACCACAAGCCAAGTCCATTAGATGAGACTAGTCAGGAACTAACTTCCCTGTTCGAGCCAAACGATTTTGTAAGAGACTTGAATCTCCCCAAAAGCGCTACTTAATTGCTTGGATCTAGGTTCATAAGCTAAAACTTACTTTTGCCACAGAGGTTATTTTCCTCCTGGCTTTGTCCCAGAGGACGAATTGGTTTCTTGTGCCAATATTTAATATTAAGGGGCCACATTTAAGATTCCATGGTACTCAGCATGGGTGTACGCTATGATAAATTATTCCAAAAGCTTCCATTGCTATCGATCATTTTGTACAGTTAAGCAAAGCCTACAAAAACTTGGAATTTGTTTTATTTTTTTTCAAGTTCGAATAGGTATAGGTACAGATCATAGTAGGAAGTATGCGATGATTTAACAATCTTGAGCTTGAACAATCTGGGTTTACCGTATTCCCATGTTTTTGGCGTCTGTGGATTAGTAGAAACCGATTAAAGCACTGGTCACTAAAAATGTTGGCCACTTAGGGAGCACAAAACTTTGACTCCTTCTCACAAAGTTCTCCTACCCTTGCTGGGATTGATGAACCAATTAATAAAGACACTTCCAAGAGATCGATCGAGCAGGTCTCTCAGAGGAATAGTTGAAGGAAGGTGTTTTCAGTGAATCAAGTATTGGGCAGTCTGTTGAGCTCTACACAGAGACCTTCCAGATGCTAACTGGAAGCGAAAAGGTGCCAAGAGAAGTTTCAGCGGGGGAAAAATAGCTTTAAATACACAAAAAATTTTAATAACGCGCTTAAAAATAAAAAAAAATTGTGTCTTTTATTTTTTACTTTAAGTCCTTCATCTATTGCATCCCCGTTTCCTCCATCCAGTATAATTTAATTAAATTTATTGGAGTATTAAAATGAATAATTACCGCTAATACAAAGCGGGGTTTTTTTTTCATTTTTTTTTCAAATATTACCATTATCTGCTGTCAGTCACATCTGTCCATCCGCCAATCCGCAGCTTTAAGCGCCACCTTCAGCTTCAACAATTTTATCTGGAGACAATTTTTCACTCGCCATTATACGTACAGGCAATACCGTACCAGTACACCTTTGTGAAAAGAAATATATACAAATTGACAAAGACACCGTTAGCTAGATCTCCAACACCCCTGGCACCCCCATCCAATGGCTAAAGGCAACTCAGACGGATATGGCGCACACCAAACTAAATTACACCGTCATCGACACCGGCACATAGTAGATACAAGGCGCAGCAGAGACATTGAGACACCGATGGCATCTTCATCCGCAGCAGGGCAACAAACAACAGCAACAAAGCAACCTTATCGCTGTTATCTTCATCGCTTGGTTGCCATCTGTGTGGTGGCGGCGAAGTAGCAACAGCAAAAGCAAGACAACAACTATAATGGCAAAAAGAAAAAAAAAAACGAATTACAACAATAATAACAATATAGTAATATCAAAAAGAAGATGTTTAGCTATACGTATATATGTATATGTGTATGTATACGTATGTACGTCTGCATGTTGTTTGCAGTGTGAGGAAGTGTATGCTTGAGGTGAAAAAGAGCAAGCAACAGGATGCGTTCCAAACCGCAACAACATCGTCATCATTAGCAGAAATGTAAATAATTATCTTGTGAAATGCCAAAAACAACACCAACAATGTTCATAGTCCTGTGTTGAAAATTACGTACGTACATATACGAGTATATGTGTGTGTGTGTGGGCGTTCAATATGAAAAAAATTAAAAATCAACTAGAATGCGAGCAAGTCACTTTCGCATCCCCATACGTATGTACATATACATATATATTTGTGTATATATTTATATATAGAACTCGAGCGTGGTCGTAGCAAGTGTACAAGATTCGTTCAACGGCAAACCGACACTGCCTTACAAGCATATGGTATATGCACCATACATACATATGCACAGGGTGACCAGATCGCTGGCTCAGCGCTACCTTGTAAGGACATCGAATATCTGAACCTGCATACATATATAGTTTATATGGTATATATATAGTTTAACAGAGCTCGAGTCATGGCTCGACCAACATCCAACGAAATATTACTCTAACTCAATGCATGAGGAGCAAAAGTAGAGGTATATGGAGACAATCTCGCGTTAATGGCATCAGGAGTTTTCCCATCCACAATCAGTGAGAATATGAAGAGAGCTTAGGAAGATTGCGTTTATGGACTGCCAACAAGAACTAGGATATAATCACAGAAAGACTGAGTTCTGCCTATGGACAAATGAGTCCCAAATATCTCAATTTCAGCTTCTTTTACTGCACCATATTACAATTTCATTAATTTCCACCCTAAAATATCTTGGGCTTGGGATTGATATCAAAGTGAACTGGAAGTTAAAAAAAAAATAATAATAAAGAAGGTCTTGACGCTTAAACTACTTTGTGTAAACAGAACTTTTTGTATTTACTTATAGTCTACAATTATAGTTTACTCTTAAAGTTTGTAATTCCACTTTAAAAGCAATCAAACGCTATTTGTGTTCAAGCAAAGGTGACGCGCTCTCGATCGACATGGAAATTGTGTCCAACGAGAAGTGGAGCTGTCATGTGGTGAAGATAACCTCGAAATGGGAGAGGCTTCACGAATTCAAGGTGAGGAGTGGTATAACACCAGTAAGGCGAATTTCAAACGCCTTATAACTCTTAAACTACACCAACTACGTCAGCGTCTATGCCGCTTCCAAAGCTACAATTGCCAATATTTAGTAGAGAACCGACTGAATGGCTCACATTCATCTTTACCACGGTATAGTGATCGCTTATATCCCTTAACCACAGACGAACTTTGCAGTCTATAATGTTTATTTATGATACAGATTTATAATTATAAACAGATAAGTTTCAGTGGCTCGCGAAACGCACTATGTTTTATCTGAATCGAATTACTTACTATAAGATCGTCCCAATAACTCATCGCACTGACTGTGTGGATTAATATTTATAAAACTCTTGATCTTGATTGAAACTAAAGAAAATGACTAACTACGGGACGATCCAGAATATAGCTATGCAGGTAGACGGACGGCCGTACTGACCCTATTGTCAATAATTGTTGAAGGTCTCCAAGCTCGCCGCCAGCAGGGTAATTTTATATAGACACGATTTGGAAGCAGCTTCATACCCCATTTGTATGATTAACATTGAAAAGATGGAAAACCATATACAACTGTAAGATGATGGCATATTTAGGACAAATATGACATAATCCAAACAAAGAACCTAGTAAATAGTTCGAAGAAAAGAATATATAGACAACAACGAATTACCGACTCATGGGAGAATAACAGCTTCGAATTAGAAAGGAGTATAGAAACAATAATCAATTTTCTCTAAGAGCACCCAGCACTATTGCAAATTCGATGCAGAACACTGTGTGTCCATGAGGTACTAAACCCTGAATGACTGTCCGCAAAGATCATTTCAGATATAAACAAAGCATACTATTATGCGGTGACCACAGTAGCCGAGTGGGTGCTGGTCCGACAAAGATCCATATTTCTAATTGCGGGAATGTCGAGTCCTCTGAGTGTATTTCTGATATGAAATAAAGACTACGCATGAAAATCCATAGGCTCTTCGGAGGCAAATTAGTATAAACTGTAGGTCCCTCCATTTGTTGGCAGAACATCAAGACGCAAACCACTTAGTGGAGGAGAAAATCGGCCGTATATCACTTTAGCGATTATAAAGTGCCAATTATATAGTACATATATACCAACATATATGACACTGACTGTTTCGAACCAAACAATGAAACATATAAGCAGAAATACTAAAGGAAGTTTGTACAGCGCTCATACCAGATTCTCCAGCGTAACGTAGCCGTTAGCACTAGACCTTCCAGCATTGCAAGCCTTTTTATGTTTTCTGGTCACCTTATTTTACAAAAGGGAGCCGTCAAAAGCGAAATTTGAGCATCAACTATTGCAGCAGCGACTTAGGCACGGATGCGCTAGGTCTTGGATGGAATTACTGAACGTCAAGGGGAATGTCAGAAGAATGACCGTAGCATTGAAACAAAAAAAAAAAAAAACGAAGAAAAAACAGAGAAAGGTATAATGAAGAGAGTATAAATGAAATGTAATTGTGAATAGGAAAATTTTTAATTGACGATATACGGACGTACGCACATACAACCAAACCAGAAAGCGTATCAACAACCAGCGTGTGGACGCTCAAGACAATATGATAGACGGAGAGCAAGTCAGAACTGTGAATAAAAGAATTGAAGAAGGCGTAGATGCAGAACGAAGAAATAAATGACTATAGAAGTCGAAAAGCTCTGAGCTTCGCAAACAACAATACGAAATAATAGGCAGTGAAGTGAACGCTGCGTTCGGCTGGCATGATGAAAGGATGACTAGACCCAGTTGCTGCTGTGGTGGTGGTAAAAAAAATATGTAGACTTTACAATGGAGGCCGCAGTAAGCGTAGTTTGTGCTGTGTGGTCGAGTACATGAAAGAAGAAGTAGAGAAAACACCTTCCAACGACAGCATGGATCGGTATATATGTATCAGTGTACGAGTATCCTTGAAAATTTCTATTAAATATAACATTCCCTTCTTGCTATTGCTGTTGCTGCTGCTTATATTTCCACAGCCGATAGCCACATCTGTGCGTGCTGCTAATACATAAGTACACTATATTACTGTAAATATTTATTACTGTTGGCCGACTGTCTTTGAGTTACCAAGTAGAAGAAGAAAATGGTGAAACGAAAAAGGAAATCAAAATGAAAAATGATGAAGTGAAAAAGTAGGCGTAGGCAGGTTCCATCTCAGTTCGTAGCATTTGCAAGTCGGCCAGTCAGTTTGGGCATCAGGTGTGAGCAAGAACTCTGGAAAATTGAAATGACAAATACGATTCGAAGAAAAAACAAAACCGAAAATGGTAAATAGTCCATAACAATAAATAATGGTATGTGTGACTGAATCAATAGAAAATAATGGCAAGTTCGGAGTGGTAAAAGAGAGAAAGGTGGCAACCTTAAATTTATGAAATTTAAAATGAAATAGAAAATCAGAAAAAATTAACTGTATGCGAAGAATCATGGACAGAGCCCTTTCCACATAAAGTAGAGACTGCTGACAACCGTATTACTCCTCTGATACTAAGGCTCCTTGGCGGCTGCAGAGATCGAGTGCTTAGCAGAGCATGCTACCGTACTTCGAATACTTTTGCCATTAAAATATCCAAAATTATAAAACAAATGCTTTAATTGAAGTACCAAGGGAAAGCAGGTCGGTCGACACCTGGTTCTTCCAACAGATATGAGACCTTCCTCTTCCTCTGCTTACGCCAGCGGATACTACTTGGAAAATTTTCAAAGCTGGAGCACATTCATTCATTCGGACGACATGCAGCATAGCCGCTGTCTGGGAAAAAGTATAACAACTCAGCAAAATTGGGTGAAGAGCTCGACCGAAAATTATAAGCCTTTAACATACCTATTTGAAGCAGATATGAGAACGAAGAATAAGCCGGAGCAAAACCAAAACGCAGTTCTGTAAAATCTTTCCATCTTCTTCTCTTTTCTTCTAGTTAAGTCAACAATGGTACGCAATTTCCGCTTTGCAAAATGAAGCCCGGTTTTTCTCCATCTGATGATATTTCCAATGAAGTACACACTTTCTTTATCTTCCTCAAAAATATTTTATAGAATAGGACGATGTTATCTCGATGTCTTGTGGTGGTTATTGTTCCAGCGGTTGCTCAACCCCGCAAAGAACCAGGCAAAGTCATTGAGGTCATCTAAAGTGAGGTCTAGGAAAAAAAAATTGTTTCAATGAGTTCCATTAAGAGGGAGAGGGTTGTTCGAAGAGTTGAACACGTAAAGTGGTGGCTAGCGTCGTGAGCGACGCCTAGAAATACGTCAAGTTTGGCGGGGACAAATCTTGAGAAGTAGTAAGGGTATTCTAGAGTTCCAGACCTTAATTGCGGCAGGCAGCTAGATTGTAGATACCGAGCCCACCATTCGTGGTAACAGAGTTCTTAAAAATCATTCGGACGGTTTCTTTTCTTCTTGCGAGCTATCCAATGCATTCATCGTACAGTCTTCTGGAAGATAGAGAAAGATTGGAATGATCCCCGACTAATTTGATCTAACTTCTTAGCATAAACACACATAATACAAAGTTAATATGCACTTCAAATCTATAATACACGTGTAGAGGTAGATCACTCCAAATAGATGAGTTTTGTAATGGGGTTATTAGCTAAATTGCAAGTTAGCTGAAGAAACTACAAACTATATTTTTGACAAAAGGTTATGAAAAACTAAACTACACAAACTTCAGACAGCATTTACCTCTTTAATATGTTACAGATACTCATACCAATATTGTCTACGGACCTCAACTCACAGTTGTTGGCTCACACCAAATTATGTGTGTGAATGTAAGCCACTAGCGGCGCTCACCTGCAACTGCAGTGTACTGGCAACAAGACTCTACTAGAGGTGGAGCCGGTAGCGAAGTTTGTTGCAAGCCTTTCGGTGTTGTAAAACGGACCAGTAAAGGGAAAGAGAGAAGTATACGAACAACAGAGAGACTGAGAGATAAAGGGAGAACAGTAGTAAAAATCATTATTCGCATTGAAACGGAAGAGAGAGTTTTTAGCAGAAATCATTGTTTTTTATTTTTATTACATTTTTTATTTTTTTTTTTAGAAAACATCCGAGCAACACTTAGCCTCATCCTGCTTTTGCCGTTAAGCAATTAAAATGAAATTAATTAAGTAAAATTAATGTATCAAACACCTAAAGGGAAATTAGCCTCAAGTACGTACGTACAAAAGGGCAAACGCAAATTAATTTTTCTTTATGTCTTTAGAAATAAAAGTGGATTAACTTTATGCTTGGAAGTATGGCGGAAATTTTACTAAAAGCTTGCGCTTGCATTTAATTTAAGTATATATAAGATCTTATCCGGTGAAAGTGTGTTTTTAAAAGAAGTATTATGGCGTGTTTCCAGTCATAACCCTGAAGTAACGCGTAATACCCGTAGATAATTTCGTCTATCTTGGAATCAGTATTAACATCAACAACAATGTCAGCCTGGAAATCCAAAGCAGAATCACTTTTGCCAACAGGTTCTACACCGCCTACTTAATAAACTAATTTTTGAAAACAAAAGATATCTTTTAAACTAATATTTAGGCTTTTTGAATTATTCACAACGCCTCTACTACCTGAGTCTCTGTTTTAAATTAGTTTACATCGCTATGCTAAAAGCCTTAAATAACCACCTTCACTAGGTTCATAACGCTCCTTCACTCCTGCTATGCTTCAAACCGCACCATCGCCCATCCTACCGGCCTTCAATTAGTTTCGTTTGTCCTGTATTTTGTTGTAGTAATTTTTTTTTAAATTTTATCTCTCTGCTCAGTTTTATGTAAATAATTTGTAGCTGACATTCCCAACGCTGAGGTATGCGCTAATAAACGGCAATAACTAGATTTTTTTTTAATAATTTAACATTATTCGCGTTTTTTTCGCTGCACAGTCGACAGAAACAACAATTTTAAATGTATTTATTTATAACAAAAAAAAAATTACATTCATATTCTCAATTGCAGTTGGAAATTTATGCAGGTATTGTTGCTTTTTGTGCTCAAGCGGTGCATACGTGTGTGCATATATACATATATATTTTCACATTAATTTCAATTCTTTTTCGTTGTTAATGTCGACAATTGTTGGTGTTCAACTGCAACTGTAATTGAGCGCTGGTAAAATTTTCACGCGGCTATGTATGGATTAACTTTGTTCTATTAACGGTTTTTTTTTTCGCAAACAACAATAAAGTGATATCAAACTAGAAAAAATGACCGAGAATTACAAAAAGTTGCTTATATCATATTTCTTTTATGTTTTTCTATCTCTAGAGAAGATCTCATTCTGCTTGAGCTTCTTGCATGAGGTTAAATTTTCATCCGTAGTGGGTTTTATTGGCGTAGATGGCGCTTAACCGTTTATAGTTGAATTAGTAGTAGCGCGGATGGTTTCCTCTTCCTCTGTAAAGTAATGAAAGCTTTCTAAGCTGCAGTGACGCGACCTAGCCAGTGACTATTTTAATTTGCTGAATTATACCTATGAATAATATTGTAAATCTCATACAGCTCATCGCTCTAACGACTATGATAATCGCAGTCTCTAGCAAAGGTCCAAGATTTTCCGCAAAACATTTCTCACGATGACACAGCACAGCGTACTAAAACTACCGAAGAATGTGAGGTTATTAAAGTTACAAGCTGTTTGATCAACTTTAACTGACTATATATAACTATAGATTTCTTTTTTTTTAAATAACTTAATTTGCGTTATTTTGCAAAATTGAAGTTTTTATTTTAACATATTTTACTCTTTCTTGATAACATTTAATTTTATTTGATATTAATTTATTTTATTTTGCTTTGATGAAATTTTTTTATGTTGTTTCATTATTATTACATTTAATTTAATTAATTCATTTCATTTAATTTTATTTTATTTAATTTTTTTGTATTTTATTTTATCATTTTTTAATTTTATTAAGTTTATTCATTTAATTTAAATTAATTTTATTTTATTTTTATTTTACTTTATTTTATTTCATTATACCTTTACTAATTTAATTATCTAGTTAAACTTAAATTAATTTAATTTAATTCAGTTATTTATATAAATTTATTTTGCTTGATGTTATTATACTTTTTTATTTCACTTTGTTCATTTTCAATTTCTATTGTATTTTATTCCAGTTTTTTAGGTTACTTTCTTTTATTTTATTTAATTAATTTAGTTCAGTTTAGTTTACTTAATTTTTTTTATTTTACTTTATTTTATTTAATTTTTATATTTATTTAATTTAGCTTAATTTAATTTACTTTTTTTTACTTTATGCTGTTTTGTTTAACTTTATTTTATTTTAATTTAAATTAATTCAATTTAGTTTAAATTTATATTACTTTTTGATGCATTTTATTTTAGTCTTTTAGGTCACTTTATTTTATTTTATTTAATTAATTTAGTTCAGTTTAGTTTACTTAATTTTTTTTATTTTACTTTATTTTATTTAATTTTTATATTTATTTAATTTAGCTTAATTTAATTTACTTTTTTTACTTTATGTTGTTTTGTTTAACTTTATTTTATTTTAATTTAAATTAATTGAATTTAGTTTAAATTTATATTACTTTTTGATGCATTTTATTTTAGTCTTTTAGGTCACTTTATTTTATTTTTTTAATTAATTTAGTTTAGTTTGATTTAATTAACTTTTTTTACGTTATTTAATTAAATTTTTTTATTTAATTAATTTTTTTCTTTAATTTAGTTTATTTATTTTTTTTTATTTCATATTATTTTATTTTATTTATTTTAATTTAATTTAATTCAATTCAGTATAATTATTTTATTTATATAATTTAGTTTTTTTATTTATTTTTTATTTCACATTATTTTATTTTATTTATTTTAATTTAATTTAATTCAATTCAGTATAATTATTTTATTTATTTAATTTAGTTTATTTTAATACCTATAATTTACTTTTTTGTATTTTAAGTTACATCATTTAATTTTTTTAATTAATTAATTTAGTTTAATTTATTTTAATTTTTTTATTTTTAGTTATTTTATTTTATTTTCCTTTATTTCGTTTTATTTTATTTTGTTTTATTTTATTTTAGTTCATTTTATTTTATTTTATTTTATTTACCATATATTAGTTTAATATAATTCATTTTTTTTTAATTTTATATTACTTTTTATTGTATTTTATATAATTAATTTATTTTAGTTTACTTTATTTAATTAATTTAGTATATTTTATTAATTACTTAATATTTTTTTAATATTTTTATGTGATATTATATCTTTTTATTTAATTCTATATAGTTTTATGTAATTAGAAGTCGCCATGTTTGGCGGCAATAAAAACCTCGAAAACAATTTTAATTTCGCCAGAACATTTCAAATTCAAATCAACATTGAAATGCAATAAAATCATGAAGCAAATTAGTAATGGCAAAAGCAACAGCCAGCAAAATAAGTCTGCAGCATGACATCCACAACAAGAAAACAAAACAACAATCAAATTGTAAAAAAATGTGAAACAAAAGCAATCAAACACAATAAAACCAAAATAAAAATAATTATGGGGAAGTTGGTAGCGCCTTAGAAGTGAAACAGGAAATGGGTGAGAGCGGATGGGAAACCGAGAGTTGGGGCCGAAACAGTCAGTGGCATGAGCAGCAACAGTAAATGCTGCTAAAGTAGCCACAAAATAAATCCTCTAACGAGAATTCGCTGAAATAATTACGTGTATATTAATAACGCTAGCAGCGCTGTTACAGCAAATGCCCAACTGACAATCAGCCACACCAACAACAAGAACACATTCGAAATGATTTGATAGAAAATTGCGCACTACGTAGTTTAGTTCATCGCAAGGCGGGCAGATAATGAACCCACTACTCACGCAGTCAAATAGTCCATATAACTATCAGTTTGCCTGTCTGTCTGTCATTCGTTTCAATGCAATGTATCAATATTGTTGCTTTTGTGGTTTCGTGTTATGTTCATCATCATCAACATATAGTGTGTAAATAGATCTCTCTCAAAGAGAAAATAACATGGCAAGAGAAAATGGTATTTTTTTTTAAGTCTTGTTGGATACTCAGTGAAAGATTTAAGCTGAAAAAGTTAAATTAATAAATATTATGCTTGAAAGTATTCATGCCTAAACAAAATGATACTGTCGTTTGTTTAAAAGGTTGGAGAGAAAATGTACACAAAAACTCAAATCGTTGTTGCGGTCACATTGGAAGATATTGATGGAAATAACTTTGAAATTTAAAGGAAGTCGAGAAAAAGTTAAAATTGAGGTTGAGAATTTCAAATGGAGTGAGATAGTTTTTAAGCTCGGTAGAGTATATCTGCAATGGCAGAAAGTAAGTAAACAATTTAGAGAATAATTTAAATAAAAAATATTTATATAATTTAATTTAATAGTTTAGTTCTTCATTCTTACGTTAAGTTGATTATTACTGATATGAAATGAAGAGTGTATGACGAACAAAAAAAGAAAACAGACCAGCAGTTATTTGAAAAATAAGTCATTGATTCCAAACCTTACTAATTTTGTGGCTAAAATGAAAGTGCAAAAAACTGACGTGATAATTTGTAACCAACGTCCGGTAGCCGTTGCTGAAGATGTCAACTAAGCACTACTTGGTAAGCTCAATCAGGCTAAGCACTTCCTTGCATTCAGTTACTCAACCACTCGCGCCCTTAGACACTGACACACTCAGTCATTCACCGGAGTCTGCTTGCTTAGTACTTATGTACGCGTCAATATCTATTCACATGTATATATATATATATATAATTGGCGCTTGTAACCGCTGAGCGATTTTCGGCCGAGCTCCTCCTCCAATTTGTGGTTTTTCGTCTTGATGTTTTTCCAACAAATGGAGGGACCTACAGTTTATATTAAGCCGCCTCCGAACGGCTGATGGTTTGTTTTATGAGGAGCCTTTATTTCATGTCCGAAATACACTCGGAGGGGTGGACATTCCCTACCGAGGGGCGACCGCAATTAGAAAAATTTACTTAATTTTTTATATAAATTAATTTTCCATAACTTTTTTTTTTGGATGTTGGTGGCACCAGGATATGATCCCGAGCCTTCCGAATGGCAGTACGCAATGCTAATCACTCGGTTACCGCTGCTTAATTGACGGTTATTAAAATATTTTGTATTCAATTTAATTAAATTTATATTTTTTATTTATTTAATTTTAATTATTTAATTTTATTTTCATTAATTTTTTTTAATTTGTTGTATTTTGATTTATTTTATTTTATATTTTTATGCGGTTTATGGTGAGACGTTCTTCCACCGGGTTCAACGACTGAAAGTCTTCTCCCGCCAATATACGTGTACAATTCAGCTATCCAAGCCATTTCACTCATCAAACAACGGCCACCAAGCAAAAAAATATCGAATTCATCCTCAAAAAAGCAAATTAAGAAAATAGAAACATCGTGTATGAAACGATATTTTGTTTAGTCAGCATTAGGTCTTAAGAATAAATTGTTTCGCAAACATAAATATGTACATCTAACATACCTATAAGCTTGCTACTGTCAATAAATCTACACAACCAAATTTTTATATTTATGCTTATGTGAACATACATATGAACATCCTTGTAATACTATGCACACATACATACTCATACATGTGATGCTTACGACAAAAAATGCGCAGCAGCTTAATGACACTTTCGTTGTACTCGTAAAATTATGCAAATGCCAATGTGTTGCCATCCGCAGCTCACCAACCACCCACTTTCATTATGAATGCGCATTTTGAACGAGCGAAATATGTAAGTAATCAAACCGGCAAAAGCGCTGAGCTATGCTTGCGTAAATATCACTCAAACCCACCCAATGGCTCTGCGCGTAATTACAATGTGTCTCAGATAAATAAGAAAATTTACAAAATATGTTCTAAGAGACTCCTCTGAGTTCGTCCAAAGCTTTCACTTACCAAATTTCCTTTAATTTGATTCAAAGGGATAATCCTGTTTGAAATTAGTCGCAATACCATCTGGTGGAGTATTTCAGAATCCAGCCCATAATCTGCAAAGAACTTGCACCTTATCAGTTCTTCTAGCTCGGCTGGTAAGCCATCAGCTCCCACCGCTCTGTTATTCTTTAAGCGATCGTCGTCATAGCCAGGTAACAGAACATCTTTTCTACACCCATTGATTGCGGACTCGGTTTCACCATCTCCGTGTGCGGGACTTTCTTTGTCCATACGCTTCAAACATCGGTCACCAGACTGCCTCCTCGGTTTCTGCTGAAATCTCTGAATTGGCTTACATACAAAATGCCCATTTTTATTTCTTGGGATTGCGGTTCCTGACCTCGACATGGTGCAATCGCCTTCATTTGTCCGAGAAAGCGAAATGGTTGAGAACAATGCAGGAGAGGAAACTGTCCTGGAAGACAAAGATCGTTAACGGAATGAAAATTCGTCGGGAGCTTTGTATATTCTTATGTTACTTCACCGAAGCAGTTGAAAATCAGCAAATATACTGCTAGGAGGACTAAGTTTGAGTGAGAAATACTTCAAAACTCTGTTACCGCTTCTTGAAGCTGGTACCGAGTGACTCTTTCTCCACCATATTCCCGGACTGGATGAGACAAACCTACTTTAGGAAAGGCGAACTTACCTTCTTTATGGATGGGTCGATGTTTAACTTTAATGTCGGCGTACGAGTCTTCTTTCGAGTGCCACCCTTTGGCTTAGAGTTCAGATTTCGAGACCATTGCAGAGCTTTTCAGGTGAATGCCTGTCTACTTACATTATTGTAAGATATTATAAGAATCTATAAGATGAACGACATGTATGTACATATATTTGTTAAATAGCACAGCCCAATTTAACAGTCATAAGCTAAACACTTTGAACGCGTCAAAAATGTCAAGTTCGACCCCGATATCAGAGAATGGACAATTGGCCTTATCTAAGCGCGAACAAAAGCACAACGCCGAGAGCTTAGATAGATATTCGGTCATGTAGTGAAACGTCACCCACAACGGGCAACAACAGCAAACATATGTTTGAATACCCAAGACCCACCAGACAGCAGCACATATTCGATTCTTCCTCTTCTTCATTTGTTGGTGTTGCATTTTGGTTATCATAAATGTTGCGGTTATTGTTTATGATCTCGCTGTTGTTGCTGTTGTTTCTGTTCTTGATGGTGGCAACATTGTTGTAGATAAGTGTAAATTTGTTGTTATTGCTGTTGTTGTTGTTGTTGTTGTTGTTGTGTTTGTCTGTCGCTTCACTTGAAGTGCCTTTGTGTTTGCCTATGCTAATTGGCTTAATGCATTTCAAGCGCTCTCCAAACTACTCGGCGCTCATCCGCTTAGACGTGTCGAAGGGTTGGACGGCTGCGCTTGACTCAGCTTGAAGTGGGCAAAGCTTCTGCAGTTATTGTGGCGTTGCATTCGAACAACGAGGATGTGCATAATAATAAACCAGCAATTCAGTTGAATGCAAGCAAAAGTTTCTTTGTTTGTTGCCTTACAACATAAGTATGGTACATCACAATACATACATGTATGGTTGCTTGTGAAACAGTTTTAAGCTCAGAGTTGCTTTATTATAATCACCGAATGAACTGAAACGGTGGGGCATAGGCTTTTATGAAGTTAAGAATAACTCCTTCATTGACTTTATAGAAGGAATGTTAGGAGCTTCTATGATTTTTTTTACTATAAAATAAATAAACTAAAATTAAACAAAATTAATTAACTTAAACATGTAAAACTGAACTAAAATGAAATAAATTTAAATAAAATAAAATGCTATACAATAAAATGAAATTCAAAAAAAAAATATTATTTATTAATTATATTAAAAAATAAAATTAAATAAAATTAAATAAATTAATATAAATTGAAATAAAATTAAATAAATTAATATAAATTGAAATAAAATTAAGTTAAATTAAATCAAAAATATAAAAATTAAAAAATAATAATAATACAAGAAAAAATAAAATAAATTGCTAGATAATAAAATGAAATTCAATAAAAAAAAAATAATAAATTAATTACAATAAAATATAAACAATTAAAAAATTAATTAAAACTAAAAAATAAAATTAAATAAAATTAAATATATTAATATAAATTTAAATAGAATTAAGTCAAATCAAATAAAAAAAAATAAAAATAAAAAAAATTAAACTATAAGATAAAATTAAATTAAATAAAAATAATATAATTTATTATTATTTATTTTTTTATTTATTTTATAAAATAAAATATAAAAAATAAAATGAAATAAAATTAATTTAATATTAATTTAAATTAAATAAAACAATAAAAAAATTAAATTAAATGGAATAGAGTATAATTAAGTAATTTAAAAAAATACATAATAATTAAATTAAATTAAATTAAATGAAATGGAAACAAAATAAAATAAAAAAGTAACAATAAAATATAATTATATTAATTATAATTAAATTAAAAATATTTTTCGTCGATTTTGGCATTAGTCAACAGGCAGCACCATCGCTTTGTAGGCGGCTTGTGGGGCGGCGTTTAACATTGCAGCGGAGCTTCCCTCTCACTACAAATATATCACCAAATTTGCGCACTATTATATGGCTCCTATAAAAGATTTCTTACGTAGTGAGTCTCACACCCTCGGCTCAACAATATGCGCATACTTTTTCTTTTTCCTGGACTTCAAACAGACGTTTGTTGGCAACCCAGGTGAGCTACTTGAAACAAAGAGAATTATTTCTGGTCATTTCCTTACTCGTTTGAACTTCTATACAAGCCTCATCGTTGGGGACATAAACTAAAAAATTGTTTAATTTATACTCATATCGAACCACCACTTATAAAATTCAAACAATTTACAGACCAAATTTGTACACACAATAAAATTTTAATTTTCAGATATTACTAAAAAAAAAATATACGTAGAAAAAGTTCTATCGGCAACTAAAGAAGTATTTTCCCAAACGCATATTTATGACCAACTCAAACCCTTCATATCCAACGGAAATCCCACACTCTTGAATGCAATCAATTTTATCAGCTTCCTTTTTCAGCACGCTGACGCTGTCAAACTGCAAGTAAAGTAACAGTATGTTAATCTGAAAAAGTGAAAATTGAGAATATTATTTATTTCTGAATACATTTACTCAGGAATTTCACTTCATATTTTTTCGACAACTTCAAAGTTCAGACAGATTTTGCGCCAACTACAACATGTTTATTATTTGCAAGTTCTTTTTATTACGTTTTTTCGCGCTTTTACTTTGTCATGCTGTTGCTGTCTCATCATTTATCACTCAACCTCGATGGGGCGAAAAAAGTGCAAGAAGAAGTCAAGCGCACTCTTTCGTCATCAACACCATCAACGTCGCCCAGCGTCATTGTCACCAGCCATTAGCATTGTTGTTACTACAACTGTTGTTGTGTTGTTGCGTTGTTGTGTTGTTGAGCTGTTGAAAGTTTTTGTTGTTATTCTGGTAGTTTATGTACTAAATTTTTATACAATAGACAACATAATTTCACTTGTTATTCGCTGCCAACAGTATTTCATACTTGGATGTTATTGTTGTTATTGTATTTTTTATTGTTTGAGCTCTTTTGCAAGCCAGAGGGTGCTTGTATCAAGCGTGTCGAGTTCAACGAGTAGTATATTAAATTTGAATTTCACACACTAGAAATTGTTTTTTTTTTTCTTCAAGTGAGGTAAACACTTTTTCTTTCTACAGACAATTTAATTTTTGTTATATTCTACAAACAACTTGGAATTGGTTTTTAGTGAAGAACTCGGGGGAAATAAACAAAATAAATAAACTCAAATAAAATCAAGAAAATTAATAATAAAAAATTAAAATAAAACAAAATAAAATAAAATAAATTAAAATAAAATAAAAAAACAAATTAAAATGAAATAAAAAGCAAAAAATAAAATAAAATACATTAAATTAAAAAAAATAAAAAATAAAATAAAATAACATAAAATAAAATAAAATAAAATAAAATAAAATAAAATAATATAAAATAAAATAAAATAAAATAAAATAAAATAAAATAAAATAAAATAAAGTAAAATAAAATAAAATAAAATAAAATAAAATAAAATAAAATAAAATAAAATAAAATAAAATAAAATAAAATAAAATAAAATAAAATAAAATAAAATAAAATAAAATAAAATAAAATAAAATAACATAAAAAGAATTAAAATAAAATAAAATAAGGTAAAATAAAAAAAGAAAATAAAATAAAATAAAATAAAATAAAATAAAATAATATAAAATGAAATAAAATAAAATAAAATAAAATAAAATTAAAAATAAAATAAACTAAATTAAAATAATATAAAATTAATTAAAATAAAATAAAGTAATATAACATAAATTAAAAAAATAACATAAAATAAAATAAAAAGATATACAATAAAATAAAATTAAAATAAATTAAGTTAATTTGTTTTTGGGTTTTCGTTTAAATGGAACTCTTTCAGACCATATATTTTTTTGGAAGTAATGAAAAAATTACAACAATAGTTTTGGACGGTAGAATTTATAGCTGCTATTTCAGAAACCACCACGTTTCCTCATCAAACTTCTTTTTCCAGACACCTTTTGTTCGAATGGAATTCATTAAGTTAAATTAAATTACTTTAAATCAAATCAAATAAATTTATATAAGGTTGAAATTAAAATTAAATAATTATATTAAATCAAATACAATAAAACTAAATAAATCAAAATTAAAATAAAATAAATATTATTATTATTATTAAAATCAGTTTATTTTATTACTATTTTATTTAACACAAATTAAAATAAAATCAGTTTATTTTAATAATAATAATAATCAGTTTATTTTAATAATCATAATAATTATTATTTTATTTTAATTTGTGTTAAATAAAATAACGTAAAATAGAGTAAAAACTAATTAAAATATAATAAGATAAAAAACAGTATTTATTAAATTGAAATAAAAGAAACTATTAGCTTTAATATTTTTTTCGATGGAACTTACAGATTTATAAATATTTGGTTAAATTCATTAATTCATAGATTAGCCTTAGAAGCATCTTCTACTTACACACACAATTACTTACATACTTTAGCCAAAATTTCGTCAGAACTTCTTATTATGTTGTGAACTTTGACAAATGCGAATATTAATACTTACGTGTATATCGTTATTGTTGTGTTTGTTGCTACTTCAGTACAATAGTCTTTGAGTATATTTACCATATATACATATAGATAAGTATGTATGTACAAATAGGCGATTGCATTCACTGCAATTTCTCATGCTGGCGATCTTCCAATAGAACTATTTGTATTTGTATAGTATGTAAGCGTGCGTATGCATGGTTGCAAAACTTAATAATTGTGCACTCAAACAATCCAATATGCCTTTAGGTGCTTTTCAGAGTAGCTAATTAATTAGTTTTATTTGCAATAAGATTATGTGCATTTCAATTTATATTGATGTATAGATATTTGTATATACAATTCTACAATATGGTAAGTGTGCTGCTATGCAAAAAGATTAAATATGTAATGATTAAAAGGTATTGGAAATATACTAAACATAATTCATTGGGAATTAGAGATTTAAAAAGATAGTATAACAGATAGAATAACAAAACGGAATCAACGACAAAAGACTTTGAAAAATAAAAAATAGGAAATAAAAAAAAATTAAAAATTAAAACATTAAAACATTATTGAACTCAATTGGATATAATAATTTTACTTAATTTTAAATGTTGGCGCTTTGTAGCTGCCTCGAACCCTGACCTTCTGAACGGTAGTACACTCCGCTATTGTGGCGCACAGAAGTGAAATTATTTTGATTTTCAATTATATTTTCCGTGGTTACGTATACGCAGGGTTGTCCTAAGCGATGATTTAAAAATACTAAAAACTATTCTATATGGTGACTTAGAATCGTATGTTATGATATAATCGCTGTATTATTTTACGTTATATTTTTTATAATTAACCCCTGCCAAGCCGCAACAGCCGATTAGTTTTCAGTGTATATTATCAATCGGAAGGCTAAAATTCAAATCCTATTCCGACTACCATGGAAACAAATAAAACATTTTTTTTTAGTTGCATTCGCACCTCGGCAGGGTATAGGCTGCTCATTAAGATCCATTCGCCGTCCGTAGGCGACTTAGTAAAAACTGTAACAGATTCTCCAATTCTTGGTAAGACATTAAGACATCAAGTAGCTCAGCCTAAAAACGCTTCAGCAGCTACAAAGCGCCAATTCTAAGCCGTATTCCTTATTTATTTATTTACTACCATGAAATTGTCATAAATGTGCACTTCTCTGCCTTTTGCACAAAGAATAAGTAATAGAAAAATACTTGTAAACCCTATTCATCGGCACAACAACAAAGTAGCTTACTTATTAATGCATTATTGAAACTTTCACAGATAATAGCCCACTTTTATGGGCTCATCTATTTGGTGACACAAAACAAACTTTGACAGCTATGAACTCTGCCGAGCTGCTAACGATTACACTATGCTTCGAGCAATATAAGTAGGTATTTGTGTAAGTGCTGTAGTGAAATTTGTAACTGGTTTCGCGAACTACTAGTAAGTGACTAGAATATTGTAGAGCAGAATAATGACTTAAATATTTAATAAATCAATTTCTATCATTTCATATTTATCTATCGTTAGTCAGTCCGAACTCCTCGCGCAATTACTCTACTTACTTAACTCCCTCTCTGATAATGTTGGCAGAGCTTAGGCGCACATTTCGAATTGCACAAGAACTTGCGCTAAGAGAATCATGGGTTTCAAGCGTACAAGCCCCCCGGTATAAATAGTACGACAACCAATATGGTAAGACACCAGCAGCGCCACCTACAAGAAAATATAGTGTGCCGAAAGGTATACCATGAGGGAAAACTGCAAGAAAAAGAGGCACCTCTTTAGATGAAAAAGCAAGACCAGAAAAGCCGGAAGACTGAGTAACTCGAGATAATGTTTGTTACAAAGTAGGAGAGAACATTACACCAAGATGGGTGCATTCATCGACTCCTATGTCTCAGTTCGGTATTCCCCCGAAAATTCTCCAGTGTCGGATACGGAATTAAACAGCTCCGCGAAAGCAGGAAAGGACATTCCTGGACCTTTCAATACTATTCGAAGTTTGAGGAAAGGCGACGCTCCGACGTGCAATATTTTCAACTTCATAATGAAAAGATGCTGTGGAAGATATAGGCTGATATTGTTGATATCATTGGCTATTACAAGCGAGCGGCCCCTATTGCATTTTTCACATTTGAAAAGTAATCAGCGAAGATGGGTGGTAAACGATTGCAATACAAAGTAAATGGTGTCTAAGAATAGAGATGCTTGTCGCCGTGCCGTGTATACTGTGAGGAAGAACTACACTTACCGACAGTTGTTACTATGGAGTCTGTCTGGCATGGGCCAAGCTCCGCTTGGAGTACTCTTAGTTAATCAGCTCGTTTTAAGGGCGACTGTCGCACTTGTCGAGCTTTACGAGCTCTACGAGAACACTCACACTTTTCCACGTATCCCAAAACGACCGGTGCGCCAGCTTGGACAGCGTTTAAGTATGGACGAAGAAGTTTCAGAAAGGAAGGTATTCGAAGTGAAAGCTGTAAAAGAATAACAATTATTTGAGTGCTATTCTAACATTTCAACATAAAGTTTGCAGAACGATTTATCCTTCACTTTAAAATAGGCCCCAGTTTCAGTGATGACATTTTTATTCGAGCGAAATTTCTTAAACGTGAGCATTTCTGTGAGGTCTGCGAACATACAGTTGTTGCTAGGGATAAAATCTGGCGAAAATTATGGATTTGAGTCTTATTAAAAAGTCAATTTATGTTAATTACACACTAAATTCAGCCGAAATAAGTCGCCTTGCAGACAGTTTGTGGATCTATTTTTGTGGTGGGCTCGCCAACTCGGCTGTTTCTCGGTCAAAACAATTCGCATACGAGCTCGCAATGTAACCCGATACCCGTCTTTCTTCCTGCAGGGTTTCTTAATTTTCGTTCGAGTTGCTCAAGTAAAAGTGACAGTAACACCTATCAAAAAAAGTTACAACGATTTGGTTACGTGTTTCTGTGAAGTTTGTTATAAACATACAAACGTATCCAGGAATATATCCCCCGTTTGTCTCAGCTGTTCGATACATCTCTTAACTGAACAAATTCACTATGGCCCGGCCGAGCATAAACAACAATAAATGCGCACTCCCAACTGCTAGCCTCCAAGCGTTTATAGAATGGCATAACATTTGCACCAAACTATTTTCAACAACATATTGCCACCGACCAAGTTATACAGCCAGCGGCGAGCCGCAACACTACACCACACGTTGCTACACCGCGGCACGTCATCTCAAATAGTCGCCGCCGTTCTCTACCGAGTGCCGAACTACAGACCGTTGGAGCACACGCACACCCTTTGAAGCCTGAGTTGTTGCCCAGCTACCCAAAATTTAACTGTATAATTTTATGTTGTTGTTGGGCTTTCCATTGCATATTTGGCGCATTTCGCGCACACATTGTTGTTCAGCCGCCAGTGATGTTGCTCGCCAATTTTCCGCAATTTTTTATGTTTTCGTTTTTGTATGTGTGTGTGTTTTTTGTTTTGACTTTGTTGTTGTTCTTTGTGCACATTTTGATGTATACTTTTTTTTTTAATTTTTTATTTTTGATAGTGTAATTGTTGTTGTTGTTGTTGCCTTCAGCCTTTCGTTTTTCATACAAATTACAAAAATACTCACACTTTTATAGAACACTGTGGGCATTATGTTTTTCTTGCTGTTGGTGCTTTTGTGTTTTTTCCCCGTTGCGATTCGCTGCTGCATTGTATGGTGCAAAGCATTGTACGAGAATGTACGAGTATGTACGAGTATGTATGTATGTATGTATGTATGTAAGTAACTATATTTATTGTATGTATTTATCGCGGCGTGTCGTGGCGTGGCAGCCACTTTACTCAACGCCGACAGCGTGTAAATGCCGACGCCGCAGCCATTTAATACACGGATGTAGGCGAATGCAGAAATTTTTACTTAACTGTAAATTAATTGAACTAGTTATAAACTAGTTCGAAGCGGGATGCCAAGGAAATACAAGTGGTTGGCCTTTTTAAATACTACTTAAATGACAGATACTCTTATCATAGATACATACTATATGCCATACATTAAGTAAATAGCCAGATAACAGTTAGCAATTTACTAGTCTCATACTAGTTTCATATGAAGTTAATAGTTACTAGTTGCAAACTGAACCACTACTAACATTTTAATTATATTTATGTATGTATAATTGGCGCTCTTTAACGCTGAAGCGATTTTCGGCCGAGCTCAACCTTCAATTTGTGGTGTGCGTTTTGATGTTTGTTTAATTGATATTGTATATTTTGGTTATTGATCCGTTCAGGCTTCGAATCCATAACCTTCTGCGTGATAACGTGTACTGAAAATCTCCATGCTAGCGCAGTTAAGCAAGCAGAAGCTGAAAATTTGAATCCAAAAATTTATTTCCGTAATCGGGACCAGTTTAATACCTTTCAGGACCAGGGTGCTTTTACGACACTGTTTGTTTTTTCACTGCGGCACATATTTACAAGCGCAGTAAACACAATGTAGCGGTGGCGAAGAATAAAAAAACAATTAACTGCAATGCAATATATTGTTGTTGCATGACCAAATGGCCGTTTCCCCATTTTTTATTATAAACATACATACAGCTATTACAATTGTTGGTTTCAACAGCTGATTTTAATTTCAGCTTTTTACTTTTATTTATTTATATATTTCACCTGAATTTGTTCATTTTTACTTTTGTACAGCAATCGACGTGGTCGGAAATGCCCCACAAAAAAAAAAGGGACTCGAATGGAATTTTATTGTTAAAACAATTTTTTTATAGTTTTATTATCTGCTGTGCGTGTGTGATAAAAGGGAAATCGCTTTTGAAAGCAGGAAGTAATTAGCGCAATTGTTTAAGTAGCAATGAGTCCGGGAGCACCCGTTGGTAGTGATCAGCAGCCCCACCACCTCAATTCAACTCAACGGAGCACCCTTTCCATGTGTGAGGTCAAGGTCGGGAAGTTTATTCCTCAACTTAAAATCAATAATCTCAGTCTGAACTCCGTGCGAGGGAAAAAATGACTGGCTTTTCATTATTGTTGGCTCGGTTGCAATCGGATGGAAGATGAAGGAGAAGAGCCAGTTGTTCCCTCTTTTCGCCACTGATCGGCATTCAGAGACACAAAATAAATCGATCTCCTTATCTACCTGGTTTTTCTAACGGTTTTTCTAACGCTTTCATCGGCATGTACTATGCTGAATACTTTTCGTCCACCAGAGCGCCTTATCAAGCTAGCATAACCACCGTCTCTTAATTCGTTGAACAAATTCAACGCCGGATAATATCTCGTTCAGCTCATTATTCTATCAGCTGCGATATTTCTAATGCGCGATAGACTGCTAATCTTCTGCGAAATCTCTTTTTAGAAAACTCCTTGCGCAGTCTCTTTGGACGGTGTCATTTGTGTAAGTACATCTTCGCTGCGACAAGGTAGTTATCCGAGTTGTTGTTAGATTCTCAGAATGTGCGCATATCTATTTATAACAATGAAAACATGTCTTCCGACATGAACAACAAGGTCAATTACATTGCGCGTTTCTCGAACCGACGACAGCCATGTGGCTGGATGTACGAGTATTTCCTGGTGCGGAAATCTAAAACTGCAAACAACAATATTTCGGACACGGCGAAGTCGATCAGTCTCAGGCCGTTTAGGGTTGTTTCGTCATGGAGGCTGAGTTTCCCGACTTTTGTGCCAAAGATACCATGTTTGCCCACTGTGGTGTAAAAGTCGGCAAGCACAGTTTCACATCTTGGCGGAGACATCGCTCATAGACGCATTCTAGGCGCTCGTAGAAAGCGTCCTAGATCACATTGGCTTTCTCTTCCGTCGGAGCATGCACGCAAATCGACGACGTATTTCGAAAATTTTACTTTGTTGTCAAAATCCAACACCAAATTTGCGTTCCTTTAAAACCCACTTGTTTCCGTCCTTCTCCTGTCCATCGCATTTCTTGGACGGCGGTGATGTAAGCCTTTTTTTTCCTTTGAGGACATCAACCAGCTGAGCAGTGGCACCTACCCAATTAAGGAATCCTTAAAACATTTGCACCGGCCGTCAGCAAAAGGAGAGTCTCGCATCCGAGGCTTTTTGCTATTTTTCATTGGGGCTTATGCTTCATGTGGTGGGTCTCAAACCCTACGCACAACCTTTTTAGTTCGCTTCCAAACAAATGTTTGTTGGCTACCCTGCGGACAGTTGGTCTTAAACAGGGATTCGTGAGCTGCTAGTACCATATGAAAAAAATCATTTCTGGCCACTCCCAGATGAATGGCAATAAAAAATTTTCAACACATGCTCCCATCCTCCTAACAAATTACTGAATAATAATTTCATTAAACATTTTAACCCTCTAACAGACTTTAATTTTTTCGATGTATAGTGTAAGAAACTGTGCTTGCTTCACCGCCGGAGGTCAATCAAAGTAATTTCGGTTGATTCGAATTGGTTGTTGTGTCCACTTCGAAATATCTTAATATTGTATCATATAATGTATATGGAGTACCAACGTAGGTAGATACATACAACAGAAGCGTGTCTTGAATAGAGAGGTTAAGATTGTCGTTATGCCCTGTAGGAAAATTACTACAATAGTTGTTTACTAGAACTCAACGAGCTTGCATTTTTGCAGCATCTGGGCCAATTTCCATGTAAGTGAATGGTATTTTTAAGACAGTCATGTCCAATTAACAGCTTTAAACTAGTTGAATACTAGTTCATATTGGCATATTGACTTTCTACTTCACCAAATAAAATAGATTACAATAAAAATGAGTTTGCTTGTAGCGAGATTCGAGCCGAGCACCTTAGGCACTACTATGATAACCTCTAATCGTTCGGCTACCGCAAGGATGTTGAGAGCAACGCCATTTTGTACACTTCAACAGAGCATAACAGTGGATGGTAATCAGCCTTGACGTGCTAGAAATGATTATTAAACCCGCTAGTGGTCAGCAGTTATAAATAAAACCCAACTGGTATGATTTCATCTTCAAAATACAAGAATTTTTCCACACTAGTCTATCTTTTGCCTACAGAGCATATACATACGGTATGTACATATTGTACATATGTACAGATGAGTATTTTAGTTCCTGCTTTTGCTTATACTTGTATGTATACATTCATCTAAGTGCTGATAAGCAATAAGATTTACTGCGGGCACTAACAAATCAGAAATAATAAAAGACCAACACGCAAACACACACATACATACACACATACACACAAAGTCATTGAATATAATAACACTTCGTACAAAAACAAACAAAAGTAAACTAAAGTGTGACATTTGAATTGACATTCCAAAACACATCTACATACATACACGTATGTATGTATGGTATATATGCTGATGCGAGCATACCTGTAGGCGCTGTAGCTGATGCTCGTTGATCGGCTGTCATAAACAAATAAATAAACTTAAACCTTTCAGGCGCTTATCAGCGTTAGCAGTTTATACACGTACACATAAGCAGATTTACATATATTTTTGTGCGAGTATGGGTGTTTATGTATACCATACAGAGAAGTGGGCATTTCGAGTAAAAGTGTTTTGGGGTTTTCTTTTACTTCTTTAGTTGTTCAATTACGAATGACTTTGAACATACGTGTATATATTTTTTCATGTAAACACAATTAATATTACAAACATATATTTGTAAATAAAGATGCGATTATAGTTGTTGGTCGTTTGTTGTTTGACGCCAACTAGAGATACCAAGTGAAAATTGCAGCGCTTTAATCCATTCGTAGGGCATGAGGGTTGAGGAGAATGGGACCAGTTGTAAAAAGTCACTCTCAATTTTTGACTGCTATTTTCCTGAGCCTGGCCAAAAGGAACTCTTATGTAGTAGACTGAGCTATGCAAAGACCCGAGAAACATCTGTCTGGAGGGGAGATAAAGTGAGCGGGCAAACCTCTATTTCTCCACAAACAAAAGTTACGGATACTAAAAACTGGAGGAGGAGATCAGCGGTTAAAAAGCATCAATTAAAAAAAGGCTAAATGCTGAAATCACCTCCGTCTGAGAAATACAATGAACGTAGAGAGAGAGAGAGAGAGAGAGAGAGAGGTAGAGAGACTCAATCACTGGGTCCTGGCACTTACCTAGGCGGATGAACGTCTGGCCACAATTTACATCCATTCACTTGTCGCTGCTTTTCTTACACGCCACGACAAAAGAAAAGGACGATGCAACCAAAGATGCTTGATATGAGCGCTGCACCAAATTGTTCATGCTTTGATAAATAGAAGATATGTTCCCTAGCTTTCCAGATATACCATATGCATGATCTTTTGACTCAATGTCGATTTGTTGATTCCGATCACTCTCTCATAACAGCGAAGACCAGCATCCGCGGTTAAAAAAAAAAACGAAGGCAGACGAAATGCTCAGGTAATGTTCAAAAAAAAAAAAAACTTATGAAAAGATGTGGCGAACCCAGAGCATACTAATGTTGGAGTCAAGTCAAAGGGGCAATCTAAAGACAGCTGTCCAGAGCATACTGGTTTCACGGAAACAAACCTATCGAACGGGACAGTGAAAGTGCATCACCCGGAAATGGTAGAGCCAATTACCCAAACGATAAAGATGGGAAAGGCGTTCAAATATCCGACTCACGACTCGATTTACCATCATCATTGATTTGAAATTCGAGTGCATCATATCCAAGTATTTCACTTTCCCTGGTGTTAATCAAGCGGGTGGCACTTCTCTTTAACTTCACAAATTCCGTATACTTTGGACGTCAATCACCAGATTGTCGCCTTAGGTCCTTTGTAATCTATTGGTTTAGAGAGGGAATTTTCGAAAGTTGCTACAGGATATCCACAGCTGAAAGTTTCATTACATTCATATGTATATACACGTATGTAAACTCGTATGCGTGCATTATAATCGTGTAATAATAATGTTAGTCAACGCCTATAGTGTTGAATTCTAACTACTTTGACGCACGACAACTCTCTATCTCTCAGCATGCGTGTAATTTGTGTTAACCCAATGATCCACACTATACCTAACCTCACTTTGCCTATAAACCTATATACATACCATATACATAGGTACATATATGTATACATTACGCTATGAGTAGTGTATGTTTACTTGAATTTGCCTTCTTGACAACCTGCACGACCCGCACGATTGACGTCGCCCTCACATCTGCGACCCACACATTTCACACACTCAAACATATCCGCCCATAATCGTAATTTACAAAAAAAAAACCGCCTAACGTTTATGATGGCAAATTGTTTATGCGTGTCTGCCAGTCTGTCAGTCAGTCAGTCAGTCAATCAGACAGCTAGCCATTGAGTTGGTTTGCGTGAGTGTGTGTTTAAGTACTTGGTGTGTTAATCGGTGGGTGGGACATGTGTGTGTGTATGTGTGGGTGTGTGTAATATTGTACAACAACTTTCTGCCTACTGCACTACGGGTACACATACGTGTAGTTTGATTGTTTGATTGTTCATTTTGTTGGTGTGTGTTTATTTGTTGTGCTTGATTTGATTGCTTTGATTCGATTTACTTTGATGTTGGTGTTGTTGGTGGTATGTTCACAACTGACGTTGGTGCTCTTGCTGGTGATTCTCATTCGGTTGGTTATGCTTTTGATGGCTGCCACTAAACGCCACAACAACCACAATTTATTTTAACACATGCTCTAGCGGTTACAAAAACAAGGCGTGCGAAAATCAACGCTTGGGAAAAAATTATTAAAAAAATAATATGTGTCAAATATCCATCTGAACAGTCTCTTAAACTTTCTGCTTGTTGTCTTGCTAAAAAGCTATGATCCGTTGGGATCGCAATTATCTACCTTTGAGATCAGCCAATCGACTTTCTTCGGTCCCATTTTGGCTGAGGTCAAGTTTGTTTCCACCTTAAGACAGCCCGCTATGAAGTTATGTGACGAGAGCCATGCCAATGCGTTCTTTATCCGGAAGAATTTGCTTGATCGTACCTTGTTTAGCAAGTTCGTCTGCCCTGCAATTCCCCTCGATTCCTCGGCAAAAGGTAATCTACTCTGTTCAATCATCTACCGAAGGTGCCTTCAGCTGTACGATTTTAGAGTTTGTTTCAATCAAACGTCATGCTTTTATTGTTGCCTGATTGTTACTGAAGATGGGAAGATTTTTTTCTTCAGTACTCGTTTCGTTGTGGCAACATTCTTGACAGCTTAGATTTAGAGCCCTGAGTAAGAATTCCAATGAAGTGTTTAGTGAGAAAATCGTGTTTGGCGACTTCAACGCCATGGTGGGCACAGAAGATATTTTTGGATCAACAGTCGGAAAATTCACACTCCACAACTAAACATCCCCTAATGAGTTGGGGTGGATCGACTTCGCCGGGACTCGAAATATGGCTGTCTGTAGTACTAGATTCCAGCACACAAGAAAATCCATCAAGCTACTTGGCTGTCCCCTGGTCGTAAAACTCAAAACCATATCGATCATGTTGTGATAGATGGAAGACATGTATCCAGTGTTCTTGACGTGCGTACACTTCGAGGACCCAACATCGGTTTGGATCACTATCTTGTTGCAGCGAAGATACGCACGCGCCAATGTGCATCGAAGAACGCCCGTCAACAAACACAAGGAAAGTTCGACGTCGAAAATCTGCAATCTCAACAGACTGCCGAGCGGTTTTCTATTCGACTTGCACTCCTGCTCTCTGAGAGCACTCATCAGCAACTCGGTATACGGAAACAGTGGGACGGCATTTGAAGCTCCCTACGCACAGCTGCAAATGAAACTATTGGATTTCGTAAAGGACACAAAAGCAGCTGGTACGATGAGGACTGCCGTGTCGCAGTGGAGAGAAAACAGATCGACCACAACACGTGTGCGATGCGATAGATACCGAGAACTGAAGAGGGAAGCAAGACGCACCAGCAGACAAAAAAAGAAAGAGACCGAGTTACGTGATTAGGAAGAGCTTGAGAAGCTGGACGGCAAGGGTAATGCTTGAATAGATGGTAATAACTTGGTGCGATATTCGAGCTATAAGATGGATTCATAAGCGAGTGACAATCGATATATGCAGTCTGGTGTTGTCACATGTTGAAACACAATTCCCCTCCCTTTGGCCAACAAAAGCTAGGTGGTTTTGTGCGGTAGCTTCCTTCAGACGTTTGTATTATGAGTTTGGCCATAGGTGAGCAGCACATATTCGATGATTTCTTGCCAATTCCTTCAAACACACAATCAAACCTTCCTGACCGTCAACCTGTGCCGTCTCACTGCCCTTCGAGCGCGACCGTTTTCATTTGATGTCGGTGTAAGTGTTCAAGGTTTCATCACCAGCCACTATTCGCTTTAGAAATAAATTGATTTTGTGACGATTCAACAGCGGTTTGCAGTTGGTAATTTGATCCATGAAGTTTTTTTTTGTTAAGTCAGGTGGCATCCATATATCGAGATTACACAACAAAATCCAGCATTTTTCAAGTGATTTCAAACTGTTTGTTGTGCAGTGTCTAGCTCCTGGGCTGGCCTGATGGTCAGACTCAACGATTTCCATTGTTTCATCGACATTTTCGACAATCGGACTTCCACATCGTGGATCATTTTACTCTGGTACATCGAAATTACCGGAACGAAATCGGCGAAAGCAAAATTTTGCATGACTGACGGTTACAGTATATGGACTATATATGGTATATACCATTCACATTTCATTCACATGCCTGATATGCGTTTTCGCCTTTATCGAGAAAAATTTGTATTTTCTCTTTGCTGGTGTCCATCTTTGACACTACTGAGTCATGTGATCAAGACTTCTCCTGTCATCTTTCTAACGCCATCTACCGTAAACTAATCGCACTGCAGAACGCGAGGTACAGTTCACTAAAGCCATCTATTGCAAAATATAATATTATATAATGGATGACTTGTTAGTTTAACTAATACGAGTATATTAAATTATATATAAAATACATGTTGATACCTCTGGCTGCCTGCAACCCGACAATTGTAAGCATTTGATTTGATTACGTTTTTAGTTAACACATTCACCATACGTCAGTATGTAACGTATGAACTCACAACCTCACGTATATATTCTTGTATTTACCTCCGAACAGTTATAATTATACATATTTATACCATACGTATACGTACGTACCTACTACAATACTTCAGACAGCTACATATTCCACAATTGTTGCATGTATCATATCAGATGTGGAGGAGGAGTCGTTTGTCAGACATTTGTTGATGCAAAATTGACTGACATTGACAATGATATCTAATCGATTACAAAAGGAACTACGGTTGTATCCAAGCGAGAATATGCACAAGTACTTTATATATGAATACACATATATAAATCAATATGTATGTTTTTAGCTTCCTATTGGTTTGAATTAAAATTTAATACTGTTGTTGCCTTGAAGTTGACGATTGATCAGCTTTTAATAATGCAACATGCAACCTACAAATTGCTACTGTGTAATGTTACAGTGAACCAATTTTCAACTTGAATTAAATTTATTTTTGTCTAACAAAAAAATAATCCAATTCAATCTTAGAAGACTCGCCGTAAACCAACGATACGCGATAATGTACTTACCAAAAGTCTCCCTCCATAAATTTGATTTTTCGTTGACTGTGGGCATGCAGCGCCGTCTTTTTAGAGCCCAAAATTCATCACTTTTGTGAAAGTGTGTATTTAGTAAAGTTTTTTATTGCAATAAATTCACCGGAATCGAAGAAAAACAAAAAAATATTGTCTTGATGTAAAAATGATTGTGAGGGAGAATGTGAGAATGTTTCAAACATTTGGTTGGTCCCTTGCGGAACCGCCAGGCACTGAGAGTTTGAAATTTAGCAAGTATAATTCGGTGGATGCATTTTTGTTTCAATTTATATGCAGTTACATAAAAATGGTGCGTAGATTTCGAGATTTTCGAACAATGATCTAGACCCCGATTTTGACTTTGCACCTGCTTTGCATAATGATGAACTGGAAACCGATGTATTGATGTATTCAGATTGGGTTATGATGATTCTTTGGCACTGGATATATTAGCATTTAATTCGACATTTCAATTTTTTTCATTTTCAATTACAGAGGATATTATTTCAAACACTGTCGAACAGAGCAACACCACGCTGAACAAAATCAAACGATTCCTGGGAATCTATTTTTACATGTCGGTTTATAAATATCCGTGCATTCGATCATACTGAGGTGACTATGGTTTTAAGCCAATTATGGATTGTATGCCTCGGAAACGTCAGGACAAACTTCGCCAATTCCTACACTTCAATAACAACGAAATGCTGCCACATCGGCATCGCATTCAAGAGCCGACATCATTCGATTGGCAGCCCTCAACATCAACCACCAACATCCATCAACATTCATTGACTTCGCTAGAAACCGCAAGCAGATGCAAGCGTAGCATGATGTGATAACAAGGTTGTAAATATATCGTCAACAATGGCTGAAGTGAAGTCTTATATTTTGACTTCTGGTCAAACACCACAGTATACATCATCGATTGGCCGATACAATAAAGAAAAGAAGATGATAGAAAGCATTCGATGGCCCAATATCGTTTATGAATACTACAATAAATACATGAGTGGTGTTGATCTTATAGACAAATCGCTTAATCTATCAGATTATCAATGCTTGGACATCACTCAACCACTGATCAAGCGGAGCCAAAAAAAAGTTTTATGAATTTGTAAAAAAAAAAAAAAAATCAGGCTTTTAAGGGTTAAACTGCATGCGCCAATTTACTGCGATATGATTCAATCAATTTCTATTTCCCAGTCACCTAAATGTCTATCTCATTAGTTGAACAAAGAACCTTATATTTATAATGAAACTTCAATAAATATCTTTGCACCTGTAAATATGCCACTGGTAAAGAAGACGACGTAAAATCATCCAAAACTTCCCTGAAACCGTTTGGAAAAAGCCAAAATGGTTTACACATTCTTTTCTTTTCAAATCACTTCGGCTGTTCGAGATCACAGGAGCTAATGATATCCTCTTAAAAAGAAAGAGACCTTCTAGCTACTGAGAAATAACATTTTCTTCTAGAATTAATAGACGATATTCGGTTCACGTAGTGCCATAGTTGTATCGCGCTCAGAAAAAAACTTCAAATTATTTAATAAAATTCTAAACTTTTACATTTCGTTAAACCAATAGCAGACATTAAATACCAATATCTTTTGTATATATTTTTCAACAAAATTTTATTTGGTGAAAATTAATTGCAATCAAGTACTCAAGGAACATTATTATCCACGACCTTTTGCCATTTTTCGGTTAGTTGCATGATTCCATAAGTCCAGAGCTCCTGTGGTTTATCGGCGAAGAACTTTTCCAAATGATTTTCAGCGGCTCTTCGGGTGGACAATTTTTGCAATGCAGTGAGTTTCACAGAGGCCAAAACAAATGGTAATCAGGTGGTATACCGTATGCACTACGTGCTGTATCATTGCAGCGTCACAAGTTCCCAGCCAAGCTCCACCAAGTTTAGCCTGGTCATGAAAGATGTATGTGATTTGGCCGTGGCATGTTGGAAACTAAAATTTATTCTATTGATCAATGCTGGACAATTTGTTTTGAGAACCTGTTGTGAGCTAGTTAACTGCTACTGTCAACAGTTAACTAGCTCACAACAGATTCTCAAAACAAAGTGTCCAGCATTGATCAACTTAGAATTGATCACTTTACCAGATTATAGCGGCAATCATTATAACCTTAGTTGAAATGGAGCGTTACCAGCTTTTGACTACGGTTGTTTTCGTTTTGTATTCTTATATTTAAATCGTAATGAGTCGTGTTTCAGAAACATTTCTCTGCTGGTAATTCAGTCCAAACTACGATGTGACTATCTCTTCATAGCTTGCATTTCGATCTTGCTCCAGCAATCGCCCAATTCCATCGAATTTTTGTGTGACTGGCCGACCAGAATGAGGTGCGCTTGTCATATCGAAATTTCCGGAACGAAGCTGAGTCAACCACTCCTAGGTAAGGTCTTCACTTAGAGCATTCTCATCGTAAACCACGGAATTTTCTGGCATGTTTTGGCAGCTCTTGTGCCGTTTTTTATAGTAAAAAAGCTACACATAACGTATTATTACGGAAATTTCGCTCAGTTTCAAATCAAAGTAATTTTTCACAGGACCTAACTTTTCCATGACGATTTACAGAATTGTCCTGAAAGAAATTATTCTTTGGAATGTCAGCTTTCGGATACGTGTTAGTTGGACACAGTCGGATCAGTTGTACATCAAATGAGAGTATCAACACCGTCTAGTGACAAAAAGCCCGGAGACTTTTTCAATCTCTAGATATTTAAAAATAAAATCATTAAAATTTACCATATTTATTTATCTGCGGAGATTCCAACCAAGCAGAAGAAGAGAGAAAGAAAAACCGCATATTTCTTCACGTTCAACTGAAAAGAATAAGAAAACTTGCATATGTATTAGTGTTACTTTTCCCATTGGAGCATTTCATGCTAATAAATGTGTCATTAAAATTTATGGCAAAATGTTTAAACAATTTCACCGAAACCACAAGAAAATATCATTTATTTTCTCATTCCCTTCCCACTCTGTGTCTTACCCGGTTATATTTACTACAGTTGTGTATTTTCCAGCTGAGGCCGCCGAATGTTGTACAAATTGTTGACCGCATTCTTCCCAAATGGTTTGTTGGCCTAAATCACTTTGGTGTTGTTGGCATTTAAGCATTTGTCTGAAAATAAATCTATACATACGTGTATGTATATGGTACATTGTGGCTTGAGACAATTTCCACTGAATACCATATATATATGTGTTATTGTATTGAGTACTGCCATTCTGTAGGCCACGGTTCGAGTCCTTGCCAGACCAAAAAACCAAAATTATGGAAAATTAATTTATTCAGTTGCGGTCGACCCTCGGCAAGAAATGTCAAGCCGTCCGAGTGTTTTCCCTATATGAAACTCAAAGCCCTTTGTAAAAATCCACCGGCTGGTTCGCAGGCGGTTCAGAATAAATTGTAGATCCCTTCATTTGTTGCAAAATTACTAGGACGTACGTCACAAATTGGAGGAGAAGCTTGGCCGAAACTCGCTACCGCGGTTACATACATATATATATATATATATATATATATATATATATATATATATATATATATATATATATATATATATATATATATATATATATATATATATGCTTACAATGTAATATATTACCGGCGACTTACTACTTTCCGCTCCATGTACGCGTTTAATTATGCATTTACTCGTAGTGTATGTACATATGCATATACATACATATTCCTATATGTATATCGAATATATGATACCAAGCATATGTTATGCATGGTACATAAACGAAATTCCTTTGTGAGTAATTATTTAACCACACGTCATTGTTGATTTCCTCGTACGCTGCCGTAGTCATTCGGCATTCTCCAGAGTCTGTGAGAGTATCTTAAGAAATCTTTCATTTTGACGTCGCCGGTAATGTCTTTATTAATTTCACTGCTGGTTGCCACTTCAAACAATAACTTTTAGTTCCCAGAGTACTGGCGCTCATTCTAGGAATCAACTTCTTGACACAATCTGTGCCAAAGCGAGCATCTTGAGCTCAGAATGCGCCTTCAAGCACTGCCCTCGCCGAGATGTTAAAATTGTGCTTGACAACCGTAAATTCATATTGCGCAAAGAAAGTATCTTAGCCATGACAACCAAAATATTCAGCCGCCAAGACGAAACATCTCCTAAAGGCTGATCAATTCCACCGGACTTGTCCGTAGTGTCAATTTCCGGCATACAAAATTGAACGAATAAAGTGCACCCAGATCGATCATACTGAAATAGACTGAGGGCATGTCTCCAGTGTCTAGTGTACCGTGGACCCAAGATAGACTCTTTTTGCAGGCACGACAGCAAAGAATGCTCGTCAACAAACACAAGGAAGTTTCTACTCGACTGGTACCCCAGTTCTCTGAGGGTAGTTATCAACAACTCATTATAGTGGAACTTTAAAATGGCATTTTAAGCACCGTACGTACAACTGAAAGGAAATATTGGGTTGCCACAAAAGAAACCGGCGATTTTTCATACAGACGACGTTCACAATTTTTTTTGACCAGAGTTTGTCAAGCGTGAAGGTGTTATATTCCACCAGGACAATGCTAGACCGCACACATTTTTGGTCACTGGTCATACACTGAGAGAGTTTGGCTGGGAACAGAGGACCTTACACCGTCAGACTACCATTTGTTTCGATCTTTGCAGAACTCATTAAATTGTAAAACATTCGAAAATGATGAGGCTATAAAATTGCCCGAAGTTCTAAGAGCGTGGAATAATGATTTTGCCGGAAAGATGGCGAAAGGTCATCCAACAAAATGGAAATAACTTAATTGCTTAAAGTTCATTATAAAATTAAAAAAAAAAGAAATGTATTTACTTTCTTTTCAAAAATCGCCATTTTCTTTGGGGGCTACCAATATATGCTTCTCTATGCAAGTGATGTTTTGACGACATCAGAAAGTTTCCTGCATTCTTATTGCTTCTTCATCTACGTCTCGCTAGTCCCTGGCGTTCAGATTGGAACTGCATAGCTTACGACCGGCCTTATATGTTGCCAGCAACGTTTCTTTGATTTTGTTGCAGTTTTGGAGTTTTGTGGCAATTGCAGCCATATGCGGAGTGAAGAAGGGCAGGCAATCAAATATAATTCCTATTAACTTCGGCTTATTTATGGTCGGAAATTTTACGAATTTTAACATACGATTACGCATTGTTACTTCTTCGTCCAGCTGGTGAAGAGGGAAGTCGGGGATTTAGTAGGTTATAGTTTCAGTTGTCTTGCAGTGAAGAAGTGGGAATGGTCGTTAAAATAGCAGCCAACTCACGACAACCGGGCTGGCGCACCGGTTTTTATCCAACCCCTTTCGGTGATCTAACCCCACTTGGGTCAATAGGTAATAGTAGTCTTATCATTCCCATACTACTAAATTGTGCAAGAGCTTAGCCGATGAGAACATACGAGGAGTCAGCGTTAGAAATGGTTTTGTGAATAATTTAGAGCTAAGAAGGGTGCCTACCTCATTGTTTTCCCCTAATATTAATTTAAATAGTTTGAGATATCAATTAGTTGCAGGAGCTCACAGCTTTGTTTTTATATTTATCTTTATAAAAGCACAAAGGAAATAAACTAAAATAAAGGAAACATTTGGACCTGGAGCCTTAACATAAGTTGTGGTAGAATTAATTAGTTATTCGTGGATAAATATAATTTTTCCGCATTTTTTTATAGACTTCCCATACGAGTGTGTGCGTGTGTGTAGGTATACGCTTGTTTGTGAGAGAATTAAAAATTCACGGCATTCAATCCAATTACGAGTGTAATCTACCAGATGTCGTCCACTGAGCATACAAAACGCCCGCAACCACAGACAGAAAGAGGCAGCAAATCAATTGCATACAGGATGTATTGTCAATATGATTGTATGTTTGTGTGTAACGTGTCACAGGTCGCGGTTGCATTTTGCTCATGCCACAGTATAAGGGCAGATGCATGTATGGTATATATATTTATTTATACCATATATGTTATTATTATACACACATAAGAATATTAACCATGCTGTTAAATACACTAGTTGAGGACTACTTCAAAGCTAGTTAACCGCTTTTGGTATTTTCTGAAGCAGTTGGGGGCGTTTTTAACGAGGAATTGACCTACGATACAACAATTGTAAAAAGGCGCTCAGAAATACTACTCTTATACTAGTTCAAAATGAGCAAAAACCTTAGGTAAGGATGGGCCAGTTAAAGTGGAAGCTTCAGGCTACTCATTAATTTTTCACAAAGTTATCACATCGAATAACGACAAACCGCATTAGAAGCGTTATTCAAAGACAATTTATATCTTGGAACAGTACACAATAAAAGAACGCGCAGAAGTTATTCAATTTTAGATTCAAAGTAACTTCTCACTTTTGGTGTACTTGGGTCTTAAGGCTTTTAAAGTTCAGTTAACACAAGAACCTAAGCCGATCGATTATCAACAGCTTCGTGTATTTGTTGATTGGGTCCTTGAAATGCATGAAAATGATCCGCAATTTCTTCGAAAATCATTACGACTGATGAGACCCATTTCCACCGCGATGGCTACGTCAACTACGTGTAACTGTATGGAGCAGTTTTTGGTACGGTGGGGTCACTGGAACTTACTTTTTTGAAAACGAGATGACTACGGTTACTGTGCTACGTGCCACATAAGCAACCAAACCATCGATCTTTCAAGGGAAAACTATCCAGATTGTAAAATCTCTCGAAGAGATGATCACGATTGGCTACCGAGATCTTTGATTTAATACTTGGCGACTTCTTCATTTGGTTCACGTGGAGTATAAGTAATACGCCAACTGGATAGTGTCGATTCAATACCTCAAAGATGGAACTCGTGAAGTTATTGAGGGCATACATTGGCCGCTTTCCGATTTGGTGGTGGAAAACTTCATAAACAGGAAACGGTCTTGTAAGCGTGGCCATGGCGGCCAATTGGCTGATATTGTTTTTCATTATTAATGGCATATCTTGCACGGCCATTGTTCCCCGGTTGAGACATATCGGAAAAGGTTGATATTGATTGGTCACCGAGATAACCCGAGATGACCAGACCTTTTTTGAGGAACTACTTGTAAACCAAGATATTCGCTAATAAGCCAAGGATTATGGCGCAACTCAAAGACAACTTGAAGGACTTGAAACTCCACAATGGCGACCGATACATTGGCCAAATCGATGAAAGTTGGGAAACGTTGAAAATTTTTTGTTGTTAACCGTATGAAAGGACTAGTAGGCTTTCAGTTAGGAAATACTAGTTTTATACTAGTGATTTTTCCGCCCACTTTGTCATTTGACAGCTCTCCCAGTACAAGTATTGACCAGCATACGTAAGTAAGACGCTTTTAACAGCACAAGCTACTTATCCACTATCCGAAAGAGCCCAACAAGTGTATTGTCTTAAATCGCAAACATATGTACATACTCGTATATACCCATTACAAATGTAGGCACAAGCGTTCAGCCGAAGGATTCGAGTTATTATGGCGGTATGTAGCTAAGTGTTCAGGTACTCGTCTTTGCTTTTAGGTCGTTGCACGGTCACCGAGACCACAGCTAACCATCGTGTCTCCTCATAGTCGTAGCAAATCTTCGATTAAATGCAACTGTGCTGCTCCTGCTGATGTTGCCGCTGCTGCTGCTAGCGCAAGATAAACTAAGTAAAGTCGAGTCTCACATATGTCATGCCACCAAGGTCATAGTTGTTGTTGTTGTTGCAAAAGCAACAGTCTGCAACTAATAGCAATCACTTCACCAGCATTTCATACACGACAAATTCATTTTTGCGGCCGCTCGGCTGCACGACTGCAAACAGCACTCATTCACAGTGCGACAAAAGCCCAGCAGGAAAAACTAGAAGTGTTGAAATTCAATTACACGTTTGTGTGTACAGAAAAATGAAGTGAATAATAGAATGTGATAACACCTTGTGCTCCTCAATTTTAGAACAAAAAAAAAATTGGTTATCACACGACCATAACGCTCGGATTCGATAGTGGCAGTCTCGCCGTTGCCGTTTTCAAAGAAATAGGTTCCAATCACACCTCCGGAATAAAGAGTGCAACGTCGTCAAACCCTGGCTCGGATACTAATTGTGCCGACTCAGTGCTGATCGATCACGACCGTTTTCATTTGACGTTACTAAAAGTCATCCCCTCGTCTACACCAGACACCATTGGTGAATGGGTTCGTTAATAAAAAAAATTGTCGCATTTGGAGTTATCATAATTCACAAGCCGTTATTGAGAAGCCGTTACACCCTCAAAATGTAATTTTTTGTGTGTTGGTATTTCTTCAGAACCGAAGGCGGCCATAATGTTACAGTAATAGGGACGTTGTAGACCCATTCAAGCAGAAATTTCCTAGGCAGAAATTGCTTAGACTGTTGCGCTAACATTTCTTTCGCACCCCTTAATATATGATTTACCTTACGTTACCCAAATACTTAATAATGTTACTGTCTCTCTTTCCTTTCAATCCCCAAAACAAAGTGTTATAATCTCTAGTTTGTACTTATCAATTGCATATTCAGTCCAAGGTAGCTCCTGTAGGCAAGAGTGATTCTGTGTTGGATTTCAAGACTGACATTGTTTTTAGTGCTGGTCCAATATTCGCTGAGGCCAACTCAGCGAGACAGTCGAAAAAGTGTTTCCCAAGGAACTTGTGACGCGCATATGCCAAGGCTGGACAGTGGCAGTGGTAGTGCTCGATGGTCTCTTCCTCCTCTTCGTCCATCGGGACTTAAATAGCCAAACTCAATTTTTACGCTCATAAAAACAATAGGTATGTGGTCATATTGTCGTTCTATCCTTTCGTGATGTGGTCGCAAATTAGTGATAAGTTAAAAAACTTCATCCACCAAAATGAGTGCCGGGATTCAGCGGCTCCCCAACCCATTATCCAACACCAATTTTCACTCCTTTTTAGGAGCGCTGATATGATGTTTTCAAAAGAACGAATTTTTCCGTACTTATCCCATTCATCCCACCCCTTGGACGTCGGTAATGTCAGCGGTATTTTTTGCAAGGTCATCAACCAAGTGTATTGTGGTCCTTCAAATGAGATTTTTCAACCCCAGAAGGAACAGTTTCTCATCCGAAGCTTATTTTTATGTTTTTTTTTCATTGGGGAACATTCTATTTTCTATGTGACTGCTCAGAGGCCCTACCTAAAACCATATGCGAAACCGATGTATGCTTGGTCTATGACCGGAAGTCGTAAGCTGCTTGAGCCATAAGGAAGATAATCATTTTTGGCTTTGAATTAATTTTTGCTTTCTTTCACTTTCATGCTGTCAAATGCAAATGTGCAGTTATTTCATTTGCAGCGGCAACTTTTTACAACATTTCGATTTGTATAGTGAAATTTCGTTGCGCTTTTCTGACAACTTGTCAAAGAAGTGTCAACATCAGCAACATCAGTGGCAGCAAAAATAAAATCACGGCAATGAAAGTTTGGCCAAAAAAAAAAATATGTGTATACATATTTATGTGACGATATAGCTGTATGTAAATAATGGGTGATCTATTTCGAGTTTCCCTACTTTTTTAAAGAAAAAGACACTGTAATATTAAATTAAATTATTATCACTCGTAAGAACATTCTTTGGCATTTATTTTTTGAAGACTATCTCTTTCAAATATTGGCCGTGGCTACGTGTCAAATGGTCCATCCGTTGAGTCCAATTTTCGATGACTCGTTCGAGCATTTCGACTGATAACTGGCGAATGCCATGAGTGATGTTTTGCCCTAAGGCCTGAATCGAAGCGAGATTGTCCGCATAAACTTTAGACTTTACATATCCGTACAGGAAAATGTCTAACGGTGTGATATCACAAAATCTTGGTGGTCAATCGACCGTCCCAAAACGTGAAATTATCTACTCACCGAAGTGTTCTCTCAATAAATCCAGTTATTGATGCGATGTGTGGGAAGTGGCGACGCCTTGTTGAAACCAAATGTGGCCAAAATCATGAGCTTCAATTTTAGGCATCAAATACGTTCTCACCGGCATCATTTTTGAAGAAATATGGATCGATGATTCCCCTGGCCCACAAATCACACCAAACTGTTGTATTTTTCTGGATGAAATAGCAGCTCTTGAATTTCTTCAGGTTCAGCTCATCGATGAACAACATGTGCCAAGTCATTCCATACGTTAATCCGAGTTACTGCGAACGTCGCTGAATCGATTCTCCATGGTCTTCGTGTACAGCCTCAGTTACAGCTGCGTGCTGGACTTGGTATATTTGGTCGAATATTATCCAATAATGAATGCTTGAGACCCAGCAGATGGGTGATGGTGCTGCTAGTAATACGATCAGTAGGCCGATTATATTGACCATAAGTTGAGCGAAACGCGCGAAACATATACTTTACAGAACGTGAATTTTCGTATTAAAGTCGAAAGATTTGTAAACTTTGTTCAGGGGGAAGTCTTTCCACGATAAAATGTCAAACAATACTGAACAAAAATAACATGACAAGTCTCACGCGTTCTCACCTCTACTTGGATCACCCGTTTTGCACTTGAGCGCATGCTAGCTTGCTTGCGGAAATTGTATTTAAGCTGTGACAAACCTCTGGGGATATGCTTTTTTAAAAGCGTGGAATTCATACTCGTGCACTCGTACAAACATACATTTTTTTGCCGAGCAACCAACCTTGCAGGTTTAGAAATTTTCTGCATTAAAAATTGCTGTTGATGTAGAAAAGAAGCTCAGCACAGGCATTTGCACGAGGGTTGGTGGGAGGTTTAAGTGAAGTGAGAAAGTTTTTTACAATTTATAATTTGCGTTCAATAAGTTAGCATGTAAATGTTCGACGACAAGAGTTCGAAACCAGGTTAATAGATTAGCAACCAAAAAAGAAAACGGGGAAGAAGGGTTGTCCTCTGCCATGCCGAAGTCTTTATATCAAATATATGGTATTTCCATTTAGGATTAGCACAAATCTGTAGTTCATCCTCTGTGTACGGAGTACCAAATTTCACGACGTTAGATGCATTTTTTTGACGTAAAGTGCTCCACAGGGTGATGTCATCTCTCCAATGTTGTTTAACTTTTATATCTCAAAACTCCCGCCTCCACCAAAAGGGATTTCACTGATCTTATATGCCGATGATTACTCGATATGGGCGTCTGGCCAGGATATTGACGACTTATGTTCGTAAGTGATGTACTATCTCGATGACTTTCCCCACTTTTGCACTACAAGGCAACTACATTTATAACCAGCAAAATCCTCGGGTACCCTTTTCGCTAGCTGGACGAAGGAGTACCGGCTTGAAGTCGATTTGAAAATCGATGGCATGGAAATTTCGAATATAAACGACTTGAAGTTATTGGGAGTCACAATCGGCCGCCTACACTTCTTCACTGTGCATACCACTGCAATTGCCACAAAACTACAGAGCCGCAACAAAATTTCCAAAGCATTAGTCGTCAGCACCTGGGGAAAAGACAAAGAAAAGTTGCTGGCAACTTACAAGATAATTAGGTGGCCAGTTGTAAGCTATGCTACTCCAATATGGACACCGGGACGTAGTTGAAGAAGTTACAAGTCTTCCAAAGCATCACCCTCAGAACCGTGACAGAATATCACTTGCACAGCGAAGTGTTACGAGTTAAGGAGCATAATACTTCACAGTGCAAGTTCTGCTTGAAATGAGTTCCCTCACGATGCTAATCACCTCTTTGCATGGCTCCTGAAACAAACACATCTATCCCCTCTTTCCCTTCTGATCCGAACCCGTCTTTACAGTTCATTTCAGGACCTGGACCTCCTTAGACTAATCTTGAACGATAAAAACACCTAAATTTGTATTAAAAAAAACGGATAGATAGCCAAATGGCCATAAAGACCTTAATTTCATACAGCACAAAGTCAGTTGTGGTCGCTCTATGTGAAGAGGCGATTCAAGTACTGTCTGAAAACAGAACAATCTACATTCACTGGGTGCAAGACCACACGGGCATTGAAGGTAATGAGATAGCTGGCGTATTTGTTAAAGAGGATGTCTATTTAAAATAGGACATAGTAATGTATCTTCCAGTTCCATTCAAGGAAGTGAAGCAGAAGTAAGAAGTAACATTACTTCATCCAGCGAATAGCCTCTGGGAACGAGCTAAGAGCTGCAGGCTCGCGAAAACTATGTGTAAAATGTATGATATTGAACTTACAAAGTTTATACTATCTGAAAAGCTGCTGACAGGACTATTAACGTGGTATTACCTTTTGATGTTCTATGCTTTTAATATAGAAAGGCTACAGGATCTTGAATCAGCAGTGGCAGAACAACTACGTCAACTTACGAAAAGAACAGCAATGTTCTTCACACTAAAGACACAAAAGGATTGTAGCAGTGCAGCTTGGTAGCGTGTAGTGTATCTGACAACCGAGTGGCTGTATTATTGGCTATGAGAGATATAAAGGGTCAGCCAATTCAACTTAACCTAACATAATGTTTAATTCCTGCAAATGGTGTCGAGCTGATGCTGATGACTGTTCGAGCACACTGTAAGTTAAAGTAACAATAGATGAACATGTAAGCGAGTTATTTTGCCGATAACGAATCGGCAAATGATGACTTCCTCCAGCTGGATCCGCCATAAAATAATTACTTTTTTCTTAAATTCAATGTAAACAAGCAAATTAACTTAGCTGATTTGAACTTAGTTACGCTTTTAGGCAACTGTTACCGTTGATATTCTTCCTTGTCCTATGAGCACAAGGGGCTGCTTTAATTTTATTTAATTTAATTTTCTTTTTTAATTTTTTCAATAAGCTAGTTGTGGTCAGTTAAACATTGCTCATCATTCGACGTTGGCTGCGTAACCGTAACGCAAACAAGAAAAGTACACACACACACCAGCTGATGCATACCGACATAATTACGAGTACTTGCTGCTTTAGGAAAAAAATGGGAATTAAAAAATATTTTCCACAGAAAATTTGTGTACCACTTGTCTCGATACAAGCTACGCTTATTAAATATTTCTTGTTTATTTTATTTTTTTTTAATTCTGCTCTCTTTTCACTCTTCGCGGTTAAAAGTCCGCTGCAAAGTTTTTACGGTCTTCTGTAAACTACTTGAGTAATAATAAAAGTGTTGCCGATGTAATAAGTTGCAAAAGTGTCAAACAAAAAGAGCATAAATCAAATATGATGAGGGAGGGAGAGAAAAGGAAAAAGTAGAAGAGGAAGAGGAAGCTAAACTAAATATGAAGCGAAGAAAGAGAAATGTTTTACGTTTGTAAAAACAACGCATAAAAAACGATAACTACATATATTATATAGGGTTATGCATTTCGTGGTTTTAAAAGTAGGTGGTTGTATTTTAACAGGCTATAAATTGTAGCACTTGGTGCTCTGAGAATCCTCAAATAATTGGAGAGAGGCCTTTACACCAAAAAAAAAAAACTTTCTCGAGTGCTTTCTGGTTCGGAAACGAAGCGTTCAATTTGGAACGATTTTTTTTTTGACTTGCAATTGAAGAATACCACTTGGACCATATGCGGTTTCAACCCGAAGGTGCCACATGCTACACAACACGAGCGAATATGGCTTTCAGCCGCGTAATCTCTCGTCTTGGCGATGTCAATGGGGCATCGAGACCGTAGGATTTGACTCCGTTGAACTTTTCTAACGGGTGATCCAAGTAGAAATACTTTTTTCATTAGCCCTTTTTTGATAGCTGATGCGTGTCAAGCTATTTTTTGTGTCATGTTTGTTTTGTTTAGTACAAATCGTTCCACGTTCACGAATTTTCGAATCCGCAAACAGAATAGCCCTGTGCAAAGATAGGTAAGAACGCATTTTTAAAAAAGCATCGAATGCAACAAAGCAAACTTGCAAAACCACTAAGAAATTACAAAAAAAAGAGGAAAAAAAGGTTTAAACATATTATTTATTGTTGGAAACTAATTAGCGCATCTTTTGCAACAAATCACTTAGAACAAACGAGGAATAGCGATAAAGCAAACCAAAAGCACAAAACGCGAGCTTTACACTTTTGATCCGCATTAGGTAAGTAGTAAACTTAGTTGGTAATTAATTTAATCAGCATATCACAGCTGCTTTGAAACTGGAAAAGTTACTTACGAATATTTTTACAACAATATACGAGTACGAGTATGTGATAAAAAATGTTATAAAATTTATTGTAAGAAAACAAATGTGCTTTCTTTGCAGTACTTTGTCTAAGAAATATATACTAAATTATTTACAATTAAATATACAACATTTCAGCAATATATATTACAAAAACAAAATACTCCCACCTCCTATATTTTTCCTTAGACATTATCTCGACAGGTGGCGCTTCGGCTCGTTTAAGTGAAAATATATATTCAAAATGCTGAGCCTTCAACTGCACAAAAATATACAAACGAACTTCGTAGTTTGATGATCAATTTGTGCAGCGAGTTCGCCAAATTGGTGTGTTATCGGAAAAACAACCCGCGTTCGTGTTCGTTCAGTATGTTTAGAGGAATATATTGCTGTTTGTTAATTTTATAGTGAGCTAAAAGGCCTGGTTTGTTTGTATGAATTCAATATTTTTGTTATACAACAAAGAAAAATGGTAGAAGTGACAGCTGTTTCGAAGATCACCACATCTCCTCATCAGACTTTTTATGGCAGGGATCGAACCAACGGATCCTGACTTAGCTCACAGCTTTTGCTGTTGTAGCTCACAGTTGAGGCAAAAGCTTGGCGTGATGACGAGTTTCCGGACACTGTCCGTGTTAAAATGTGCGCCGAACGAGGTAAACGTAGTTGGCGCTCAGAGAGGTTTTTACGGAAGAGAACATCAAAAAAATCCACGAAACGATTTTGAATCTTGATAAATCTAAATTAAATGAAATAACCGAAAGTTGTCAACTAAATGAGTTTATCATATCATTCACGTATATTTGTGCACATTTCGCACTTGAGGGATACGTAAATAAGTACAATTGCAGTATTTGGAGATCCGAGAAAGTGGATTGCTGCGCGAGCTCACTTTTGACCAAAAATAGTTAGAGGAGTTGATGATTCGGAGCAGTGTTTGGAGATACTCAAACGTAATTAACCCGAGTTTTTTGTCCACCGCCGCGATAGCCGAGTGTAAGGCCAGGGTTTGACTCTTGGTCCGACCAACATCCAAAAATTTTCGTTTCGTTTGAAGGCGGCTTAGTATAAACTGTAGGTCCTTCCATTCGTGTGAAAAATGTCAAGACGTATACTACATATACGTATTGGAGGAGAACTTCGGCCGAAAACCTCTTCAGCGGTTAGAAAGCGTCAATTATAAGTTGTACTCATAATTTGAGTCTTAGAAAGCATTATAAATATTATCTTGAAGCCATATCAGGAGACTATGGTGATCTTTCGATGGCAGTTGTTGAATATTTGGTCCGAAACTTGCTCACAATGATGACCTTTTGAGATGGTGCAAAGTCGATGAGCTTTTCTACTACAAATCTGCCTATTTGAGTTGGAGAAATATTCGTTATATTGCATTTTGCCAAGAATTCGAAAGGAAAAGGCATTTCAAGCCCAATAATTCGTTTAAAGTTGGACGATTGGGCGAGTGTTTTTCCTAAGCTTAAATGACAATTTCACTTTCTCACTTTGCTTTAGCGATGTTGACTTCTATTGAGGGCGTTTCGTTGGCCGCCTAGATCATAGCAAATCTTCCAGCAGTGTAAGTCTTCTGAGACATTTTCAGATATTCAGCGTACAAAATTCATTTTATCACACAGACTTCAGTTGGACTGACAGCACTGAGAACAAACTCTACGTCAGTGTTGAAGACAACGGTTCACACTTAGCATAATTGAACGGATTTTGGCATTCCCTTTGGAGAGCTTTTTAAATAGTCTATCCCAATTACTTTATGACAAAAATGTAACTTAATTTAGAAGCCAACTTTAAGTCAAGTCAGTTTCTCTTCGTCGGGCTATTAACTGGCGTTAAATGTCATAAAACATTGAAACATGCGATCTCATAGCAGCGAACTGAATTTCCCACTGCAAACTCCTCCCACACAAGCATAAGGATTGAATAACAGTACACTTTCGGCAGTTCGTGAGAAAAAAGTAATTTTGGAAAAATTAATAACCAAATTTGCAATGTTGATCCACCCCTTGCCGGTGTGTACAAACATCGTTACAAATAACCGTAGTGGCTGCGGTTGAGGGAATAGCGCACCAACAACAACAACAACAACAACAACAACAAAATTTCCGCATACAACTTGAAGTGAAATTGTGGAAATATTAAAAAAGTTTAGCTCAAACGAAGCAGCACTACACAAATTACTCTCCTGTGATTCCGTTGCTTGTTGGCAAAGTGTTGCGAAGGCGGAAAATGAGTTGGAAAAAGAGTTGCTTCAATAGCAGCACCGAATTGACTAGACCGGCTGAGTTTGGTTGGAAACATAAACGCATACACCACTTTGATGGCCACCATTTCGAGCGTGGCGGCTGGTCAGTGTGTGTGCATAGTTGAAACTGTGTTTAAGTGAGTTTAGGGGGGGGTTTGAACAAATCTTTACAAAATTTAAAGCTTTGTGTTGTAGCCACTAAGTTTCCAAACCAGTGGATGGATTTTCGCTTAGTTTATTATTATTATTATTATTAAAGCTGATGTTAGTAGAAGCAAATTTTCATTCTCGAAATTCACTTAATAGTTCAGCTTCAGACATTGGCGATAAGTTGAAGGTAGAAGACGAGTTCAAGAAGTATAAAGTAAAATTCTGGAAATTGATTATTTAAAAAACTCGCCTCAAATGTTTCTCGAAATGAAGTATCTTTACGTTAAGTTCGCCAAACTGTCCTCTATATATTAGGTCTAGTAAAAAGTAATACATTATTTTCGCAATAGATGGTTTTAGTGATCTGTATCTGGCGTTCAGTAAGTGCGAGAGAGAGAGAGAGCACAAAAGAAAGTTTGGGAATACATGGAACAAGGCTAAATACACAAGGAAGCTCGATGTATGGGATGCGTTAGCGAGAAAAACCCGTATGGACCGAATTTCCATCATAATCGGAAGTTAGTAAACCGGCACAAACGGTCTCCATGCTAGGATTGACGGTTTTGCTGGGTGTTGCCTAGGACTGGCAAGAAATCATACTCTATGAGCTGCTCCCCTAGAGCTAAACTCAGTAAGCAATTGGAAGCAACCCGGAAGGAAACAACCAGCTTTGTATAACAGGAGTGCAATGTTGTTTCATCAGGACAAAGCCAAGCCACACACATCAATAGTGACTCGCCAGAAGCTACAGGAGCATCCGCCTTATATTCTGGACCTTGCACCAAGTCAACACCGTCTCCTCTTATCTATAGCGAATGATTTGGATGGTGGAGAATTGGCCTCAAGAGAAGCCTGTGAAAATTGTTTGCCCGAATTTTTTACCAATATATATTTGGTTGGTAACCACTGAAGCGATTTTCGGCCGAGCTCCTCATCCAATTTGTGGTTTTTGCGTCTTGATGTTTTCCCACCAAATGAAGGGACTTAAAGTTTATACTAAGCGGCCTTCGAACGGCTGATGGGTTTTTACGAGATACATTCCATATATTTTTTTCCGCAACACCTGCACTTTTTAACGAATTGTCTCTCTAAAATTCCGTAGAATACTCAGAACCTTTTCTATAATAATTAAATACAAAAGCCGTCAACTTTATATTGACTCTTGATCGACCGTGACCTAGTTTCCCTCGGTTTCGGTTCAGTTCAAGAACTCAACTCCAAAGCTTCTAAAAAAGAAAGAGAAACTCCTTGAATTCATGTTTTTTTATTTAAATACTAAAAAACTGTTTAAAACTTTGTTTCATTAAAATGTAGTAAAAAAATATTGCCTACATTTCGGCGCAAAGACAAAAAACGAGTTTAATAAATAAATATGTTTAGCAAAATTTCAATGTTTGGTGCAAATCAGCTTATTTCTTAATGAAAAATGTAATTTAATGCCATTTTAATTTATTCTAATATTAATCGGTTTTAATTTCAAGGATATGCGGCAACTCTATGTAATAATTGGTCTTATTATACACTGTACTTTATTTTGAAAATTCTAAATGTGTGGCAACTCTAAATCAAAACGTGTTTGATCTAACACATTTAGAAACTTGCGTTTAGTGTCTTTATTTAAATTTTGAAGTGAATTCAGTAAATTGTTAATTTACAAAATTTAAGAGGGTGGCAACGCTGTTAAAATTTCAAAAATTTTTTTGAAGTTATTTTGCAAACATAAGCCGATCAATATGTTAACTGAAATATACAAAATTTTTAACATAATTTTATATAGGTGGCAACTCTATTTCTACTATTTTTCACCAATTTTTTTTAATCTAATATGTTAATTACTATGTTGTGTTAAGGGGGGAGACTCATGTAAAATTTTCAAAAAATCGATTTTTTTTTCTCGATATTCTGAAAGTATACTATGTTGAAGGATAAACCTAAAACTTCAGGTATTTTTGATTGATTATTTATTTTTTTGGGGTCAAATGGGTCAAAAAAATAGCTCAAAATCGTAACTTTTTTTTAAGGCTGATTTTATATTGGATTTTATCCTTTTCTTTTTGATTTTATAGGTTTATCCTTTCCGTTTATATGTCCTGAAAAAAAAAATTTTTTTTTTTGGTGTTTCAGATCAACGGTTGATGAGTGACAAATGGAGCAGTTTCGGACCTCGCGTTAGAGGCAGCCTACAAGACATCATGCTGAGCCACCATTTTGAATTAAAAAAAAAAAAAAAAATTTTTTTTGTAATCTTAAAATGTTAAATAAAGTTGTGTTAAAAGTTCTAAACAATTAAATTATTTTATCACTGTAAAAAAAAATATTAAAAAATGACCGATTTCGAGGCATTTACATGAGTCTCCCCCCTTAATTGAGTTATTGATTAAACTACTTTTTTTGATTTAGCTGACATGTTTGTTGTTTTTAAGCAGCTGGCAACTCTGTTAGAAATATTTTTAATTTTTTTTATATATGGAAGTATCTTTTTTCAAACACCTTTCACTATACATCAATTTTGTAATACTTTCCCAGCATTTTAAAATAAATTTTATATATCTGTCAGATGGCAACTCTATCAAAAAAGAAATATTTCAAAGGAATGTTTTTACCAATAAACTTTGCCATTATTTAGCACTGTTACACTAAAAAAAGTTCAAAGAGGTTTGGCTAAAGAGCTAAGAGGAGTTCTGTTGTTAATGAGAGAAATGGAAAAAGTGGGAGAGAAAAGTAGAAAATTGAATAAAAACATTTATTGCAGAGAGAAATAGGTAAAGTAGCCATGCATCGAAATATTGTATAACTATTTCAAGAGCAAACATTTTGTTTAATTCTCACTCTCACTGACTCTCAATGAAATCTTCTCTAGACTACGATTGCCGTGAACCTCAACCATCTTTGGTTTGGTTGTCTTAGAAACTAAAATCTCTAGTTTTTATTGTATATACCATATCGAAACGTTCGCGCTTTAAAGTGGACAGAGCTCGAGCCAGGCATCAGTATACCAGTGCACGTCCGCCAGAAGGGACAAACACATTAACAGCGAGCATAAGAGAGAACAAAAAAATTCTGTAAATTTGTAAGCTACGACAGGACAACGATAACGACAACGACAACGACAACGTCACTGACAGCCAACAACAAGGCTGTAGAGTTCAGCAGCATCGTGAGGATATCCAGGGTAAAGAACGAAGCAATTTTGGCTTAGCTTTAATTTAAAAATTCCCAACAGTGAAGCATATCCTGACGGCAGGGGCTATGAAACTATGAACGTAGCGAAATGCAAATTCCAGTAGAGTCTTCTTGATGGGCAGTAATGGATTGAGGAATGTTGCTCAGGTACACATATCAGCAATATGGCAACATGGCAACGGAGCGTGGACAACTTCTTCTTGGGCTGCATAATAAAATGCTATTGGTGCAACCACCGCTGTTATCTTCAATCAAAGCCTACTCGTCATCGCTTGCTGTCTACGCAGGCACTAAAGACTTTGCCAGTCACACGTAACACCTCGCTCCAAAAACAACAATTGTATTGCAAAAAAGTAATCGAAGAGTTAGTTTGTATATACATACATACGTTTGCGATGCGAAGTAATTCTAAAAGAGAGAAATACAAAATAAATGAACGTCAGGCATGAAGGCAAGCAAAGTCTGCAATCACAATCGTGGATAATGCTTTTAATTTATAGAGAAAGGAGAGAATTAGTGAAACAATAAATTTATTTTTGCTAGAGAACGCGTGAAGAAAGAATAAAAATGGAAATCAAAGCTGAGATTTAATGTACACAGAACTAAGTTGGAGCTGGCTGTGAGTAGGGTCAGTATTAGAAATCCACCAAACCGCGTTGGCATTGGTAGGCATCTTACAAATTAATTATTCATATTTCACCTCCGCTTTTTCTTAATTGACGGAGATAATATCATCTCAATTCCTTCTCCATCTGATCCTTCCAACGTTGTAGAGGTCTTTCTCTGCCTCTACTTTCACTGGTAGAATCAGCAACGAATACTTTCCAAGCTGGAGTGTTTCGTCCATACGAACGGTATGGAGTAGTAAGCGTAACCCTTTTACCTTCATTCGATGAACTTTGTCGAAGTTGACGTATATCTTGTATCGTTCCACGATCTGTGGTATTCACGATTGCCAATGCACAAAAGGCTTATAAATCGTTCACAAAAGAAATCTTTCTATAACTCGACGTAAGGACTTATCAGATATCGTCAAGGTCTGTATCATATAGCACAGGACGGAAGTGATGGGCTACTTGTAGAGTGCGGTCTTTGCTCGTCGAGACCTTACCAGTTAAATGTTGACTTAGTTTTAATTTTCGAGGCAGACATTATTGTAATAATGCAACAATAATACGGGTTCTTAGGTAGACAAAATTGTCCGCGTCTTCAAAGTCATGCCTGTCAACAGCGATTGAAGAAAGCCAACTTATCTAAAACCTTGTTTGGTACCGAAAGTTTCAGGGAGGTCTTTTTCCATCCTATCGTAAATGGTGCTGCTTATTCTTAATTTGCACTGTAAGCGGACACATCCAAGCCGACGAGTGGACTCACTGTGCTTCACGCAGAAACTAGCTATACCTACTTTTACGAACACTTGCTTCGATTTGATAAACTGGTGTCATTTCCTCCAACCATGAGTGCCCAACTCCGTAAGGTTGGATCTGGCGGCACCGTGATAGAGGTGTCGTCTAAATCGGCTGAAGGACGACACTTGCAAAGGTAATGCTCCATCGTTTCGTCATCTTCTCTACATGCTCTACACTCAGCCGATTCCACTTTACCTAGCTTGTGGAGATGACATCACAAGAATACTAAGTTCTCGTAAGCTTAAAGTGTGTAATAGTTTGGTCTGTCTACAATCCACACTGCCCCACAATAATTTGGTGGTACGTCCAACGGTGGAAGTGATCCATGATCCTCTGCTTCAGACAACATATGAAGGCGCTGAAAGGACTGAGTTAGTCAATGCTTACAATATCGCTAACGATGTCAGCGCGAGCTAGCTCATACGTCTTTTCATTACCTTCTACATCCGTGTGACCCCCGGACTCAAGTGATATTCACTGTGTTTTCCCGCCATAGTCTGTTAAATGCTTCTTTGTCACACTTAATTGCCATAATTGTGGCTTGACAGTCTATCAGGAACCTAATAGATCTTCCTGTTAGAGTGGTTGCCCATTGAGTTTGAAACTACCTTAGTTATAGATTTCTTGACGGTTGTCGATAAGCTGACCTTCCGCCCACTCTTCCCTGCTCAGCAAGGAGCAGGTGGCTTTTACCCGGCAGAACTTTTCCGTTTCTCGGTCGCAGTTTATGTTTAGCCCGAGTTTTGATATATCAGGTGTCATAGTTCACCGTCTATTTTGTGCTGCGAGTCACGCAATCTTAACTGTTTGTCATACAGAGTTTCTGTCATTTATGTTTAAGGCCTCCGTCGATTCCGCAGTGACGCAACTTCTGCTCAACTGATGTCTGTTTTAGCTAAAAAACCTGATAACGAACAAATATCTGATGCAGTTCTGCTTAAGGTTTGACTCTTTTAAGTCTATCTACTCGCCTTGAGTTGTTAAGCAATATTTTCTGATTTTAATTGTAGAAGTCAGAGTTTTTGCATTCAATTCAACAAATCCCTACTTGACAATGACGATTTGGAAAGTTTCCAGAAATTTACCTAAGTGAATTTACGCAATTAATTGTATTCCTACAGAATGCATCACTGTGCCAAGTGCACAGCAAACAGATTCTTGTATCGACTAAAAGCAGCCAACAAAATGTGCAACTAATTTCACGTAGCTCGACAAATGTGCATGTGAAATGTTTATGGTCCTAAAAGTATGCAAAAGTAAAGTGAAAACAACCTACACACTTTCTTTTGCTTCAAAGAGCTCTGCAAAAATCCCAACGAGAATCCTTGGGGCGATGCTTCGATGCCCGCAAAGAGTGTAATGGAAGCTCTACAATAACAAATAGCAACGAAAAGGTTAGATAATACGAAAACTCAGGATCTGGAAGGAATTCCCAACAAAGCTCTCAAAATTGCTGTCAGCCATGAAATGACTGTCTTTACAGAACTCTTTATCACCTGTATAAGGAACTCCGCATCACCCTCTCTGCATTGTGGTCACATTGGGTAAGATATTGTAATGACTAATCTGCGTACGGCAAGTGGAACATGTGGATGAAGAATACCCGGGACGAGCCGACAGTCAATATGGATTCCGTAGGTGCAAGTTAACCATTAATAGCATCAGCCAATAACCAATATTGAGGAGAGACTACAGAAGGATGTAAAAGGATATTCGGGTCAATGGATACTGCGCGGCTGTAAAGTTCATCGTTAAAGGCACTTTTAACTCTTAAACCTATGTAATGTCCGTCTCGAAAAACGAGAGCATAACGAGTTATTTGCTTAGAGTTATCTCCAAGGACCTGTCGAGTATGCTGTTACTGTATGACACGGACGACAAACTGCGTTGCGTGGAGCTCTATACAAGGCCCACTGGTGGGAAATTTACTTTAAGATGGACCACTAGTGTGACCAGACGGGGTTGCAAATATAGGGTAAAGAGCTTAGCTTTATAGTAAGCCTATGTGAAGACACTGCCTAAGAATGACTTATGAAAAAAAAAATCTGCTAGTACCGGAACAAAAAATTTAAGCAGTGCTGACTACAATCAAGCAAAAGATACAGAATGCTACACTTCATATCGACGGATCTAGCATCACCACACAACAGTCGTGGTTCAACTACAAGACGACCATCCAAAGGCATGCTAGAAAGCGCTGCGAGTAACGGCGGCTCTATCCTGAGTGATGGCCAATATTAGCCGGCCAAGCTAAAGTAAATGATCACTCCAAAGCACACGACGTCTGTAAACATAAACATAAATTATACGCTAAGAGAGCGAGATTCTTATTTCGGCTAAGAGCAATCAGGGTCCACACGGTCTGGGTTCATAGCGGAAATCATTGACAGATCTGCTAGGAGACGGCGACAACAGCAAAACTGGGTGGAGAGCACGACGAAACAGATTACTAACTGTAGTAATTTACGGCCGCTTCAGAGAATATCTCTATGAATATAGTTACGTTGACGGAGCAGATTGTTCTTTGCGAAAGCACGCAACACATTTTACTCTCCTGCCCGGAATACGAAGTGGAGAGAGAGCATATACAGAACAAGTGACACCATAAAACACAAGATAGAATCTAAACTCCACAATTACCTTTTATGAATTGGGAAGAAAAGAGTGGCAACGCTATAGTGAAAACCGAAGAGACAATGTGCCTAAGATTCCTGAATAAAATTCGGGCCTGACTCCAACGCTGATGGTGAGCTCAATCAGTGAGATTTTAATAATGCGAGGGAGAGAGAGAGAGGCCCCGCATTATAGCGCAGCACAGGAAATAACCAAAAGACTTGGTGATTTAGCCGAAGTAACCTCCCGTGAAAGAGAGCGGCTAAGAAAAGCTGACCAAAAAGAGGCTTCCTGACTAATAATAAGCCTAAGAAGATTAACAGGCGTGATGAACGAAAATAGTTCAACCACATCAAAGGCAGCAAATTTACCCGGAGCGGAGCTTTCAATGCTTTGCTCTTCGCAGAAATCCTTGTGAACATACGAATACCGAAAGGTGCAAATCTACGGAGAAAGCACGTTTGGGCCTGCTAAAAAAACGTATGCTGGGCGAAAGGCAAACTTCCGCAGGATTTATGTGTTAAAAATGCATTTAGTCAGCGACAGCGATCCCCCAAAGAGAAGGCGAAAACCTGGTGGTTTGTGGTTGGGGCAAGATCCTTGCGATCTCTAGGGGTTTAGGTAGAGCCTAAAAATGCCACACTACAATATGGTGCTTTGAACGAGCCTCTTCCCATGTCGAGAGTCACGTCCCAGCTCAGTTCAGGACCACTTTCTGTCATTTCCTGTCTACTTCAAGCTGCCTACTGGCTTTTGTGTGTCTGGTCGGAGTTGTTGCAAATATGTTTGTGCGCTTGTTTCTCATGTCAACATGTTTACTTGCAAACTATAATAATATGTGCATGTGCATATGTGTGTGTGTGCACAGATGCTTTAGCTCATTTATTTAATTTAAAATAAACACTAGAAGGCACACAAACTCAATTACTCTCTCAAACACACACCGCACATACGTGTACATACACACATACACACACATACGCGCACACTTGGCGAGGAATAGTTTGAGACGCGCATACCGTTATATTTGACGCTTGGCTGGCTAGGCTCGACTCGGCTTCGTTGTCGTTCCAAGCAAGGCACGTGCCACTAAGTGCAATGCCAACAGCAGCAGCAACAACAACAACAACAACAACAACACAAAGATTGACAAACAGCTGAGAGAGCGGTGCGATGCATATGCAATGGTGGATTGACTTTTGTATGTAAATATGTGTATGTGTGCGTGTGTGTGTGGAGATGCATCCGGGTTATGGCAACGCCGTTGGCACTGAGACCGACAGTTTTCACAATGAGCAGCCAGAATCCAGCGTGGACTATACAAGGCGACAAGCGATAGCTGAATGTAGTAAATGCTTGTTGTTGTTGTTTTACACATATAACTAATATTTGTTTATTTCTTCTCTACTATACTCTATGTTTTTCCATTGACTTCTCCACTGTTCTTCTTTGTTTCCTGCAAACAAAAGGCAAATGAGTTACAACAACAACAACAAGAGATACAACGTTAAACGAAAGTGTTGGCTTATAATGTTGTAAAATGTAGACAGAGAGGAAATGGTCGCAAGCGCTCGAAGCTTTTGTAGGCAGGCAGCCTTTCGGTGTGAAGTACTTGTTTTGTTGTTTTGTTTTTTTAGTCTATATGTATGTGGATGTGGGCATCTCATAGGAAATAAATTAATGGGAAACAACAAAATAAAAAGCTAAGAACGACAACAAGAAAACACAAACCATTTAGACGGAAGAAACATCAAAAAGAGGATATACCAGGTGTGTTAGTTGAAATTTGCCGGGTTTTTTCGATAAAGAGAACACTTAATTTTCAGAGGAATCTCAAAATTTTTTTTATTCAAAGTATTGACCATTGGTTTCTACACATTTCGCCCATCTCTCAGGCAAATTATGGATACCATTCCAAAAAAACTTTTTCTCTTTCGAGGCAAACCATTCGATGAGCCATTTTTCGACTTCTTCAAAATTAGCGAAGCACTGCTCTGCAAGAGAGTGTCCCATCGATGCGAAAAGGTGATATTCGGACGGGGTGAGGTCTGGAGAGTACGGCGGGTGCGATAATATTTCCCAATTAAGTGTTTTTAATGTGTCTTTCACCAGTTTAGCGGTATGAGACGGCGCGTTGTCATGTAGCAAGATAACTTTGCTATGTCTTCGGGAAGCTAAGTTTCTTTTTCGGTTTTGAGGCACTTGTTGTTGTTTTTTTTTTTGTTTTTTTTTCTGTAGAGAATGCGACTTTAACCCACTAAAACCACCCTCACTCGTGCGGTAACCTCTGGTACTATCTTTTAGTATTTCGTAAGGAGGCCGTTGGAGCTAATGGCTCAATAGTCTATGTCGACATCGTCCGTCGTCATAATTTTTAATCGTCTTGGTTTCACTACGTACCCAGTACGTAAGTCAACTGGTCTCAATGTAATTGTTGGTCGAAGGTACGCGGTTATCATGCCTTCGCCTCTGCTGCTCGCGCCAACGTAAATGTTGCTAACTGCAATCCAGAGGTTTTTAGTTTTTACGTTTGCTCTCTGAGAAGAGCGTGTAGACGAATATTTCGTAATGGTATCTTCAATAAATTCTGGACCACTAATTTCGCAGTATGGGTCCCCTTCATGGGTCTGTGGTAAAGATAGATTTTGAAGCATTCATGACCACTGAGCACTTGCGTAAAATGGAAAACCAGCTTGTCTTTGCAAGTCATATCACTACATCCGGTATCAAAAGCTGAGTCTGCCTAACGTCAGGAAAACATAAGTTTTGCCAACAATTTCTACTTTGTATTGAGTAGATAATGAAATGTTAAGTCCACTCTGGCGAGCCTTTCCCAGCCCTTAGCACAATATCTGGGCAATGGTAGTAGTTTCAGGTCTGATGTTGGACTGTATTGCTTTCCAGTTCAGCTCTCTGTTACTACACCTACCCGACTATAATTTGGTATGGGATAGTCACTCTTTTTTCACTCTTCACTTCTATACGACAGTGTAGCTGTACTTAAGGAGCTAAAACTGCTTTCTCACAGTTCCATTATACCGAGTTTTTGATGAGCACCTACAGAAAGTAGTAATAGGAGGTAGAAAACTGTTTTAGTTATTGTGATAGCAACTTGTAGTACTTTGGCTGCAAAAAAAGTGGTTGGGATGTTGGGACCTCGGGTATTGTTCACATTTTATACATTGGAGACGAGTTTTCCGTCTATAACTACAATACGTGATGTGGTTTCGAGTCTTTACCGGAGTAATGACAAATCAGCTTGATGGATTGTTTTTTTGTCGGAATCTGGTATAACAGAGAACTTTATTTCGGGCCCGGCGAAGTCTATCACAACATGATCCATTTTTCGAGTCTTCCGACCCGATACCAACCGAGTAGTTTGATAGATTTTCTTGTGTGGGACTCTGTTATAACAGAGAATCTTATCTCGGGTTACTATAAAGTCTATCACAATGTGATCATCTCGATTCGAGTCTTTCCATCCGGTAACAGCCGAGCAGCTTGATGGATTGTCTTGTGCTGGAATGTAATGTAAATGATGAATCATTACACTAAGAGATGTCTCGTTGTAGAAGATGACATCGTTGTTTACTGTGACGTTAAGATCGCCTAGTAAAATTTAAATGCCTTGTTGGAGGCAGCGCTATCACGCGTCCATACTAGCGATCATGTCGATTGTGTTGAGACGTTCTTTCACCGGAGAGAATGCTACTACTCTTTGTCAAAGTCTCTAACACCTGACTTGCTCTCCTTTATATGATCACTGTAATAAAAGTCAATAGTACCGATCTTCTTCCGACGACACCAATCAGCCTGTCAGTGGCATCTTCCCAATTAAGGCACAAGTCATTCAAGGAGCATATTCTTAAATCATAATCCTTAACAAGTTTGCTGCGGTTTTCATTGAAAGTTAAAGTTCTGATCCATGACTTTGGTAATATTATGGTATAGTAAAAAGTAATCCATTATGTTTCTAATAGAAGGAGTTATTTATCTGTATCTCGCGTTGTATAAGTCCTATCGGATTTCACTAGATGGCGTTAGAATGATGACATTTCGTACTAAAAAAGCTTCTCTGACACTTTTGTGATTGGTTGATTCAGTTTTGTTTGAGAGTGCGTCACATATGGCTACTAGCAAAGAGAAATTACTCTTTTCTTCGATAAGGGCCAACTGAGAATATGAATAGCGTTTATGGTCCTGATACTGTTACAGTTAATCATGCACAATTTCGGTTTCATTCCGGTAATTTTTATGTAAGAGATGCTTCACGGAGTGGAAGGCCAATTGTCGAAAATGTCGATAAAATCATGAACTTTGCTGAGTCGGACTGTGACGTAAGCACTGTTTCGATTGCCAAAGTGGTAAAGATTGCACAAAAAACCGTTTGTAACCATTTGAATAAGGCTGGATACGAAAAGAAAAAAAATTAAACCATCAAATTTTATGCAAAAATAATGGATTTCTTTTTACTACACCTAATATTTTCATTGGAGCTGCAATTAGTCTTCAGCAGATCCTTAATTTGAATATTTTGAAGCAATTCCACTAAAGTTTCCTCACTTTTAGCAGTGGCCCAGGGATACAAACTTATTGGTTAACGCAACTCACACAAGTGTTGCCCATATTTTCAGGATGTGTGAAGAGGAGACACTGTAACTGCATACAAAAGAGTGTAAAAATCCAAGCTAATAACAACTAGAATCTTTCACTCTGCATACGTGTATAGGTATATACATACGTTAGTTGATTTCCTGTAAATTCGTGTGATTAAAAGAATTGTAAGAGAATCTTTAAATAAAGTTCAGTCACTTGATACGTATACATCCACACACTTACTACTTATGCAGTTGCTCTCATGAATGTTGATATATTCGGATATGTGAATATGTGAAGAAGAGCTTTTTTGTGTATCTCGGCATATGAGCATATAAGCGTTTAAGCTCCTTAAAAATTTTTTGCAACACTTTTAGCAGCAAAAGTCGAAAGAGTAATTGAGTGAGAGTAAAAAGGAATGAAGGAAGTGTTTTGGGGATTTTGTTGTTGTATGTGAAATGTGATTTTCCCTCCAACTTTTGGAATCTATATTTTAGGTATTTTTGTACTAGTGACATACTCGGAAAACTTCATCGTAACAGAGCGATTGTATTGCTTCCAGCTCAACTATAGTTAGGCAGATAAAAGTTGTCGTATATGTGGAACGAACCATACACAACTGCTCTGTGGCCATCCCTAATGAATCTGATATGGTACGTCCTACTTAAAAGGATGAATAAGTATTTTTCAAAGATTTTGCCTCCACTGAAACGCTTTAACATTCCCAGTTATGACAAAGTATCATTTCATACATGTGGCTGCCGTGGCTGGTTTTGAAGTTTTCCAATTCTGTTCCGCCTGTCGAACCAATTTTTCAACACATTTTCAAGACTGCACTGGAGAGTTCAATTTCGTGTTTCAATTTCGAACACGAAATAGTTCAATGGAGTCGGATCGTAGTTGCGAGGCAATCACTTGACATCGTCGTGTCGGCTAACTAAACGATTTTCGAGCACAGTGTGCAAAAATCCATTGTAATATTGGCTATGTGGCATCTCTAAGCATAGCATGGTAACGACCGGCATGGATGGCAACTGCAGCTCTTTCCACGATTTCAAAAAAGAACGAACTGGTGATGTCGGTCGTTCGCGCGCTGCACCAAACATTCACTTGTCGAGGAAGTACTGGATCTTACACGGTTACCAGCGACAGTTTTGAATGTTAGAGTTGCCGTCGAGATGAAAGTGAATTTGATCTGTAAAAATGGTTGAGACAAAGCACAATCGCTTCGGCTCCAGTTCTTGCACCAATTGTACTTCATTGAGGTCTTTATGCAAAATACTGCGCAAAGAAGTGCTCTCAACGAAGAATTACTGAAAACGCCGACGGGTCTAGCACACGCACGGGACTGGCACATATCCGGGTTGTTTTGTCTAAAATCGAATCCTTTAAGCAGACTCGTTGCACCAATTGATCCCCAAGCCACCTGGAAGACGAGCTATTTCCTCCGACTTTCATACGTAATTCGTACGTGCTGTGATTAAAGACTCTCTGAAGGCCGGGGTTTGATTCCTGGCTCTGAAAATTATAGAAAATTTATTTTTCTAATTGCATACGCTTTTCTTCAGGGAAAGTGTACTCCTCCGAGTGTATTTATGACATGAAATAAAGGCTCCTCATAAAAAACCATCAGCCGTTCGGAGGCGGCTTAGTATAAACTGTAGGTCCCTCCATTTGTTGGAAAAACATCAAGACGCCTACCATAAATTAGAGGAGAAGAAACTTAGCTAAATATCGCTACAATGGATACAAGGCACCAAATTATAATATTAATAAATAATTAAATACAATACAGATCGCTTTATTGCCTCTCTAGAGAGTTTCTGTTTAAGCCTTCTAAGGGGTTCTGGAAAGGTATTCATATTTGAAAGAAAATTTTGTCAGTGATTCCTACACACACTGCTTGATGCCTGGATTTCAATATTCGAATATTTTCTTAAAGCGTAAACCTTTCTGTAGATCGCAAGTCTTCCACTGAATATTTCACACATCGGGAATGTCAACGAAAGTGGCAACGCTCAAATAAGGCTTAGTTCGAAGAGCAAATAAACGGTCCAACCAGATGTCAGATATCAGCTACTGAATCTCATATTCAAAAACTTATTTAGTTCTATGCCACAGAGCATATATTCCTTTTACGATATCTGTGTTGCAGTCCTTGAGAAGCAAAATCGGAATTCTAATTTCTCTGGTGCTTCTATACTTTGAGCCAAAATTTTAATCTACCAAAAACTAGTTGTGTAACTAATCTTTGTTTTTATTCCAGTTGAAAAATTAAGAAAGAATGAATATACGAAAACATAAAAAAAGAAATATTTCAAAGCCAATGAATGCCACATGCCCACCTTTACATTTGTACATACATTTAAATGTACAATGGCTACATTGTACAGTGTTTGAAAAGCACGGCAGTCACTAAATGTGTAAGCTTAAGCCTGAGCTTAAGCTTTTAGTTTTCCCGTTTTTATTCACAGTTTTTTCTAGTACAAAAATGCATATTTACTTTTATTATTATTGTTTGTTTAAGTAAAAAGGGAAAATGCATTTTCCTTGGAATATTGTTTCAATGTGGGGTACGAATGTTTGCCCCCAATGGATTAAGCGAAGAAAATGTGTGTTTTTGTATTCTCTATATGTCTATTAATATTAAGTATATATCGTATATAACGGGCGATCCAGGTAGAGGAACTTTTTCAGTGGTCTTTTTTTGACGATCACGCGTGAGTCTTGTCAAGCAGTCATGTTTTTTTTTGATCAGTATTGTTTGGCATTTTATCGAGAAAGACTTACGGCCGAACAACGTTTACAAATCTTTCAACTTTATTACGAAAATTCACGTTCTGTAAAAAATAAGTTTCGCGCGATTCGCTCAACTTATGGTCAATATAATCGGCCTACTGATCGTATTACTAGCAACACCATCACCCATCTTGGGACTCAGCGCGCAGCCGTAGCTGAGCGTGTACACGAAGACGGTGGAGAATCGATTCGGCGCCGTTCGCAGTAACTCTGATTGACGTATGGAACGACTTGGCACATTTTATGTCAAAATCTTAAAATGAAAGCTTACAAAATTCAGCTTGTTCAAGAACTGAAGCCGCTAGACCATCCCTAGCGACATTGCTTCGTTCTATGGGCTTTTGAAAAGTTCCAGAAAATCCGGCGAAATTTTATTCAGCGATGAAGCCCATATCTGGATCAATTGGTATGTATACAAGCAAAACTGTCGCATTTGGCACGAAGAGCAACCTGAAGAGATTCAAGAGCTGCCATTTCATCCAGAAAAAACAATGATTTGTGTGTCGGTGGATTCATCGGTGCATATTTGCATGATAACCGACTATTTGATGCCTGAAATTGAAGCTCGTGGTCTCGGCGGCACTTGGTTTCAACAAGACGGCGCCTCTTCCCACACATCACATCAGTTATTGGATTTATTTAGAGTACATTTTGGTGAGTAGATAATTTTGGGCCGGTCGATTGGCCACCAAGATCGTGCGATATCTCATCGTTAAACATTTTCCTTTACGGATATGTAAAGTCTAAAGTATATACGGACAATTCCGCTTCGATGCAGGCCTTGGAGCAAAAGAAGTCATCGAGAATTAAACACAACGCATGGACCATCTGAGACGTAGCCATGGGCAACATTTGAAATAGATAATCTTGAAAAAATATATGCAAAAGAATGTTCTTTCGAATGATAATAAACATTTCCCATTAGTTTTGAATTTTCTGTATTTTTTTCCTTTAAAAAGTAGGCAAGCTCGAAATGAATCACTCTGCAAGTATAAATGGTTCGTTGTAACCGCTGAAAAGCTTTTTGTTCGAGCTTCTTCTGCGATTTGAGTTGTGCGTCTGCATGTTTTTTAAGCAAATGGAGGGACTCACAGTCTACACTAAACCGCCTCCGAACGGCTGATGGATTTTTATAAAGAGCTTTTAATTTCATACCAGTAATCCACTCGGAAGGCTTGACTTTCCCTACCTAGAATCGATCGGAATTGAAAAAATTTATTTTCTTTCATTTTTGGATGTTAGTTGTACCAGGTCCCTGTCCTCCCAAACGGTAGAACGCACTGCCAACCACTCTTAGCGAATGACGAGTGAAAACTCCGAACTTTTGTTTTTCCGAAATGTGTGAAATGAAAAAGAGCTGGAGAAATTGGTCGACAGGGGTTCTGGTTGACTTATCTGACTTATTTTATTGAGGAAATACTACTCTAACCTGCTGAGCTGAAATACAAGGTGATGGCGAATTCGACACCCCAATCGATGTTGATGGAAAATACGTTTCGTCATCGACTACTGAAAATTCAAATGAAAATTGCCGCCTGTAGAATAAAATAAAACCGACTCTTCGTCAACTTTAGAGCCGTCTTCGATAGCACATAAAGGAGCTGCCTATACGCCGTTATGCATTCGTATATACCTATTTCACAATAATGGTTTAAAGTCTTGAGGAAGAGAGCAAAGAAAATAACTGAGTTGAGCCTGCTGCTTTTCACTTCACAAAGCAATCTTGTTAGACTTTTGCACCCTAAAACTTTGCCACTGTCACCTGGTCTTTTCAATTCTTTATTCTGCCATGCATTTTAAACTGCTCACTTCTTTCTCCTCTAGCAGCAATGTCCAGTCGCCTTAGGCTTGCGTGTCGGAAGTGTGCAGCTGAAATTGAGCAACTAAAAGTGTCTACTTTGACGACCACTTCTTTGCTCTTGGTCTTCCTTCAGTTGTTTGCAACTTTGTTTTTCTCTCCTACGTGTAAATATGTGTGAAAAGTGTGTGCAGAGAGATAGGCAGGCGTACTCTGTGTATGCTTCCACTACTCATGCTTGCAACAAATACATACTTCACTCTCATCGTTGTCGCCGTCGACTGGCTGCTCATCCTCTTCCTTTTCCTTTTCCGTTTCCGTTGGCTATGTGTCGCTTTAATGCGCTTTTGCACGGCTGGCGGCATTGTTTATTTGTTGCACATTTATTTATGCTGTTGTTGTTGTTCTGCCTACTATAGTCACCGAGTTCAACGTGGCAATTTTTGTGCTTTACACGCACATCAAGCGAAGCATGCACAGGAGCTTTTAATTCATTTTAAGTGTGTGTGTTTTTTTTTATTTCCCCGCAGCTGAGCTCAGTAGTTGCAAATTAAAAAAATACTAGTACGATTTGGGACTTATTGATCAACGAAAGGAAGGAAAGTAGTAAAAATTAATCCATCATTTTTGCAAAAGATGGATTACATTAGATGGCATTAGAAAGAGAATGTTTTGTACTAGAAAAGATATCAGGGAAGTGTTGATCACTTAACTTAGGAGTGCTTGAGATTGTTCGGAACCACTTGAAAATGGCTGGATACACAGCGGGTGTCAACGAGAAAAACCCTCTTGGACCGAGTATCCAACTACGAGTAGCTACTGAATCGACCCATTTCTGAAAAGGATGGTAAGTGGATAAGGATTTGTTGTGTGTTTGGTGGGACACTGGCAAAGAATGAACCATTATTCAATTCTCAATCCGGATCTGTACTGTCAGCAATTGGACCATCACCCGGAAGTACCAAGGTTTGAACAGTAGGAGTGGAATTATATTTGATCTGGACAACGTCAGAACACACATATCGAAAGAGACTCGCCAGAAGACCCAAGAGCTTGGTTGGGAGGTTTTTATGCACCTACCTTATAGATCGGACCTCACACCAAGTGACTATCGACTGTTCCTATCTATTGGGATTGATTTGGCTAGTGAAGAATTGGTCTCAAAAGAAGCCTTTTGAAATCGATTGTCCCAATTTTTTGCCAACAGGCATATGGGTTTCTCAGAGTTTGACAAGACCTGATATATGTATATACATATGTATATATGTATATATATATATAATAGCGAAAATTATACTTTTAATATTTACTTGGAATGTTAAAAAATAATTAACCATACATAGCTGGTTACTTTCGGTGTAGTCCAACGCTAGTTACAAAAAAAAAACAAGCCACTTTTTAGTTATTTCGTCTAATGTTTTTCCCATGATAACTGTTTATGGTATATTCCCATGTATTTGCATATTTCTCTAAGTGGCGACATGCAATTATGTACCTACATACAAAACATATACAAAAATTATGTATAAATGTGTGTGTATTTAAAAAGCCATATGCATTTGCATATCTTTCATTGCATTCTTTGACGAGAAATTGCATGGAAAAACCATTCACAAATGTATATGTAAATGTATAATATGTTTGTATGTATATTTGTGTGACTTCGTTTTCACTTAGAGTTGAATACATTTTATATGTGAAGCTGCTTGTGTTAATTTTGCAACATTTTAAATTGGGCGCAATTAATTACAAAATTACTTTTCATACACACAGCATAAATACAATTCATACAGTCAGCCATTTAAAATATACATACATATTATATATACGTGTACATGTGTATAAATAGAAATGCTGTAACTAGAAAATGTTTAACATATTTTGAATCTTTTTTTACGAAGAATTTTAAAAATGTGGCCAAGTCATAAACCATATTAATCATTTCATTAACAAGTGAAAAACTAATTAAAAAAGAACAAACAAATTTCTACGAATTTCTGTTGCTACTGTTGTTAAAACTCAACAAAAAATTATTGATTCTTTTGTAAAAAAAAATTAAAATTTTTTGTTATGCTTTTTCCATATCTCATCAACGACATAACTGCACATTCCAAACACTCATGCTTTTTGCTGTGTTTACATATACATACATACACGTATATGCATGTATTTGCATATGTACGCGAATGATTGCTCCTTTTGTTATGTTGATTGTTAGGATTGCCATTTGTCCTTCCTATTACACGTAATGTATGTATGTATGAACGTGTGAGTGAATGCGCTTTTTATGTCCACAAATTTACATGGAAAATACACACTCCAGCTGTCCATGTCGAAATGGTGCAATACGCTACAGTTATATTAAGAACGATATTAAGTGAGAAAAAAATTAAATAAAAAATAAATTGTAACTGTAAACACAGCATGAAGTTTTATATTTTTGTGATTTATTTCAAGAGTAATTTAATCAAACAAAACATATATGA
>JAWMAG010000037.1:25262500-25265000 GCA_037013455.1 Ceratitis rosa | reverse complement strand
TAAATTAAATTAAATTAAATAAAATAAAATAAAATAAAATGAAATAAAATAAAATAAAATAAAATAAAATAAAATAAAATAAAATAAAATAAAATAAAATAAAATAAAATAAAATAAAATAAAATAAAATAAAATAAAATAAAATAAAATAAAATAAAATAAAATAAAATAAAATAAAATAAAATAAAATAAAATAAAATAAAATAAAATAAAATAAAATAAAATAAAATAAAATGGGGCGCGTCCCTAGGTGGCGGATAAGGGAAAGCTCTATAGATATATAGGGCAGGTGGGAAATAAAATACCACCCGCGGACCAAAACTGGACAATGCAGTGGAAAGGGGTCACCTTTTTCGTGTTTAGCAAACACGCATACCACAGCCTACCCCATGAAGGCCAACCACCTCCTTGGGTGCAAAATGGTTCCACAATCACTAATGGAAGCCTCGGACGAGTATCGCAATGGTCAGGGGCGATGCGGGACACAACAGCCTGACCACCCAATCGACGGACCTGCAATAAACACGGATCAACCTACCACTTTGGATGTTTTACCAAGCCAAACGGTAACCACCAGAGCGGTATCCCCTGGGCAACGCATGAAATGGACAAATGAAATGAACGAACACATCATGCGTAGCTATTACTTAATTACAAAAAACGAGACAACTAAAACTGGATACAGAACGCGACTACATGAATTATTCCAACAGAAATTCCCAAATATCCATGTTTCTGTACAAAGAGTAGGAGACCAGCGCAGTGCAATCATTAGAAATAGGTATATATCAAACCGAAAACTCAATGAATTAAAGCAAGAAGTGGCAAGAGAGCTCTCTGTTGAAGCATCAACCATGCCCACAGTAGAAATGGACCAAGTTATTTCACAAAATACGGAGGTCCTGTCAACAGAACCCGAAAATGAAACATTAAAAAAGCTCAAAATTGAATTTCAAACGGCAATGGTGGAGTTCTCTGGAACAGACCCAACACTACGCCCAATCATTCCCAAACAAAAAGCTACAAAATCAGTAGCAATAGCGATTTCCATAGTAAACAACGATATTCTACCAGCATTTCTGTCTGAGTGCGTCAGTACCTTTGAGGAGCTCCAAACAGCTATATATGCAGCAGCAGCAGCAATTATCCGTCACACTGGTGGAAAGTTATGTTCTAAAGCAAAGGGAAAATCGGAGAAATCTGAACCTCCTTGGAAACACAGATTAAAGACGCAAATTAAAAAGCTTCGGGCAGAACTAGGAAGAGTAACACAATATATTCACGGCAATCGTTCCAAAAATATTTTGAACTGGTATGAACGCCTCAAAGAAGAATATAAGATGCATTCGAAGCAAGATCCACCAAATCAGTATGCAAAAGAGCTCTTGGACACATTGCGTCAAAAGCTAGCAATAAAATGTAATCGCCTTCGAAGATATACGCTGTCTGACAAGAGAAAAACTGCAAATGCAGCATTTCAGAAAAATGAAAGAAAATTTTATATGAAATTAAAGGACAATAAGACTAACAACATAGCAGAAATACCCACCAGTATGCAAATTGAGCAGTTCTGGAAATCCATATGGTCTTCAAACGCAACACATAACACGAGCTCTGCATGGATTTCAGAAGAATGCAAAAGACATGAGAATATTAACCCAATGGAAGATATCACGTTGCACGAGTTGGACATTAAACAAGCAGTGGAAAATACCCACAACTGGAAAGCTTCAGGTCCTGATGGCATTCACAATTTTTGGCTAAAAAAGCTAACGAGTGTTCATTCCCTAATAGCTCATTATTTTTCAGCCTTCCTCCGAAATGAAGCTCAAGTACCCGCTTTTATGATGAAGGGCCAAACTTACCTCTTGCCAAAAGACTTAAATAATACTAGTGATCCCTCAAAGTATCGTCCTATTACATGCTTATGTACTCTCTATAAAGTATTAACGTCTTGCATAGCAACGAAAATATATGAATATACCAAGCGTCACAACATTATAGCTATCGAACAAAAGGGGTGCATAAAAAACAGCAAAGGATGCAAGGAACAGCTTATAATAGATTCGGTAGTTATGGAACAAGCTTTCCACAACCAGCGAAATATCTACACCGCTTATATTGATTATACTAAAGCGTTTGACAGCATTCCCCATTCATGGCTCCTTAAAGTACTGGAAATTTATAAAATTTCTCCAAATATAAGACGACTATTACGTAAAACAATGAACTCGTGGGAGGTAACTCTCAATTTAACGCATACAAATGGACTTATAAAGACATGTCCTATACCTATTAAACGAGGTATTTTCCAAGGAGATGCCCTGAGCCCATTATGGTTTTGCCTTGCATTAAACCCACTTTCCTCCATATTAAATGAAACAAACTACGGTTTTAATATAAAAGGATCACGTTCATCTCAACATAAGCTTTCCCACCTATTATATATAGATGACATTAAGCTATACGCTTCAAATGAACGTCAACTAAAAACACTATT
>JAWMAG010000037.1:25165000-25257500 GCA_037013455.1 Ceratitis rosa | reverse complement strand
CCACTCTGAATGTATTTCAGACATGAAATAAAAGCTCCTCAAAAAGATCGATCAGTCGCTTGGAGGTAGCTTAGAAAAAACTGTTTGCCCCTTTATTAGTTGGAAAAGATCAATACGTACACCACGAATTGGAATAGGCGCGACGAGAACGCAATAGTAGAAAAAAAGCATAGCCTTAGGGCTGACTTGCTGATCAAAACCACATCCCATTGTTGCAAGTTGCAATTGATATGGAAATAAAAATCTAGCAAATAGTGGAAACCAGCAATCGAAGATTTTGGAGACACCTCTGCGGCCTTCATCTGGTCCCTCCGAGTAAAAGAGGCGGCACGACGTAAATGAGCACGAATACACGTATACACTAGTGTTGTAATTCTGCGGGGCGGCGCGTAGAGTAGATTGTCACAATTAATAAAAGATAAAACCAAATCAAGTAGGGAAAGGAATAAAGCCAGACAATACCTAATATATATATTTATATTGTTCATACTGGGCTGAACTATGTACTCCGACTGTATAGGGTTTGCTCAGCTGAGTCCTTCCGTCTATACGTACATCCGTCCGTCCGTGTATCCGATAACTCAACTCCGATTACTCAAGAGATATAATATTTTTTCGAAACTTGGTTAACACATTTCTACAAGTACGGCTACGAGTATGGACGCTCTTGCAAATGTAGTGAATCAGGCCAAGTTCACGCTCATATCTCATATGGAACTAAAGTCCAAAATATCCTCTATTTTTGAACCGAGAGCCTGATGCTAACTGAATCTTTCTTACTTGTAAAAACAGAATTATTTAGTGGAAATCGGGTTCCAGTGCCCAAAACTGGACTGTGGCGGTACCAGCGTAGGGAAAATCGATGTTGGTGCAAATACTCGACCGAGCGTCCAATCAGAAGTTTGTTTTTTGGTTGTGAATGCTTGGTTACTGTGTCAAAAGTGTTACTCCTTCCATTTTTCACCACACCTTCTCATGGTATCTCGAACAGGTAGACTTCCTGCAGCTTGGAAGTAGTTCAAGTGGCTACTATTTGGTTGGATTTGGTTGAAAAAAGCATATTCGTATTAGGTGATATCAGAAATAATTGCTGTTGGTGTGTAGTACAGTTGTTGGTAGACTTCCAACTAAGAGACTTCTTTAACATGAGTTCCATCCTCTCTTTTTGTTCTAGAGAGAAGACACCATGTGCCATCTTTCCTTCCCATCACACAAAATGTGCTTGAACTTGATGCTTCTGAATTGGGATCAGAGCTTTTTACATGAAAAAAGTTGTCCTGGTAGTTTATCGACTCTAAAGTTACCATCTATCGTTCACTTCTCGGCTTATCATCTAATCTCATCTGAGCTCATGTTTCTTACTCTCAAGCGAACTTTTACTCAACGGAGAGTTACAAGGCTGGGATAGTTCAGCTGGGAAAGCATACCTAAACTTTTTGTGAGCACAAATTGATTGACACCTTGAATATATTCTTTGGACTTGGCTTTATTATTTAACTAAAGTCTCTGGACGACATTCTTATTTAATATATTAAACTAAGCATGAACTTGGATAATTTGCAACAGTGAGGCATTAATTATTTGCTATCAAACAAATTTCACAACTTTAACTACTTTTCCTTCACACTTCACAACACGGACTCGCGTGCACAGATGTTCCAGATGTTCACGCAAGAGAAGAGGAAATTTTATGCTCGTTGTGTGCGCAGTGGAAAATTTAAGACACTTCCAAAATTCAAAATTTAAGCAAATCTTTAAAGTTACAATTAAAAATGGTATTTTCATTTAAGAAATAGGAAGTGGGGTAATGAGCACACCCCATTGCGACCTCAAAACTTTTTTTACTGCTCCTTATTTACACATCGTCATTGTCGAAATGTGAGTGAATATGAAAAAGCTTTCTTTTCCAACGACGACGTTCACTAAATGAATGAATTAATTGAAAAGTGTGAGAATTACTTTGGGTATTGGGGAAGTGATAATGCGAGAATGAAAATTGCTGTGTAAGAGTACGCTTTTTTATGGACGAGTGTGTGTTTATTTTAGTGAATCAGACACGAGGTGGGGTGTGCGAATGAGATTGCGGCTCCAAGTGACGTTGTGTGATGATATCGTAACGTTCGACGTAGTCTTGTTGGTTGCGGTGCCACTAGTGACGGTCAGCTCTTTTAAAATGATGGTCTTGATGTTACCATTGCTGTGTCTTCCACTCCACTCCGTTGCTGAAAATTGGTATTCAGGTTTTTCTACCGATTTTGGCTGTTCCGTCTTGTCTGTCTAATTAGTCTGCGGCTGACAACGACTCAATCGTTTGCGGTAATTCCACATTCTGCACACACGCCGAGGGAAACTCAAGTCAGTTTGACCTGATGCTGTTTTCGGTTGAGCTTTTGCTTCAGTTTGGGATGTGCGTCTTATTTCAACAAATGGAGAGGCTTGTCGTTTATTCTAAGCCACCACCGAGCGGCTGAAGGATTTTTGTGAGGAGTTTTTCTTTCGATTTCTTATCAGAAATCTACTGTTCTTATCAGAAATCTACTGGGAGGGATTAAGATTCCGTGTTGAAGGACGAGGTCAATTAGGAAAAATTAATTTTCTATAATTTTAGATATTTCTCAGACCGGGACTCTAATCTTAGCTTCCGAATTGTATTACATCCTGCTAACTTCTCGACAAATATGACATAAAGTATTAATGTATGTTAATAAATATTATTATATATTTACTCTTATAAAAAATTTCTAAAGAGCTTAAAGTGCAACAAAAATAACTTTAAATAAAACACCGAACTGCGTACAATTCGCAAAAAAAAAATTGTACCTGCTGGTGTGAGGAAGAGCGCAGGTGTTAAATAACACTTTGCGCTTGGATAAAATTCCCCTTGGAATTTTTCTGTGGTTATATGTACCTACATACATAATAACATTGTGCACGGCAATGCGCCTAGAAAACAAATGAAGAAAATAAAGTGACATTAAAAATATTGAGCTGAAAAAATAATTTTTTGTTTCTTTATCCGTAATCCAAGCTCGCGAGGAGAGTCAGTGTGACTAAGCGAGCGTGTGAGAAATAGAAGAAGACCTCACCTTTGCTGTTCAGCGTCCCGCGTTAAAAAGTAAGAACTAAATTAATTTTTTTTCTCTGTCACAAAATTAGCTATAAATTATTCCATTAATCAAATTGTGTTCCCTTTTCATGCTTCTCATGTAATGTGATAAAATTCGAAATGGAATTAATTTAACAATGACGCCAATTGACATGCCCAAAAACGTCAAGTTTTTCATTTCAACTCAAATACTGCGACATTTATTCGATATACGAGTATATGTATACATAGGAATGTAATAGATATTATATAAAATGCATAAAACCATCATTTCGGTGAGTATCGGTGTTATCAACCCTACATACATAATATAATAGTATTTTTGTCATCTTAAGTTCCTAAAACTCATTACAATTTTTTTAGCTTCAGGTCATCACGATTACGTAGCTTGTCAGATAACTTGACAAATCCATTATTAAATGGAAATCAAGTCAAGTGGAAATTTATTGATATGAGTTTTAATGTATCAGGATACAGTATATTTACGAATTATTATTTCTGAATTAGATATCCTTATTTCCATTTTATTTTTCTAGGAACAATAGCTTCATTAAGCTAAATGTCAAATACATTTCAGACATACATTGGATATTATGAAACTTTTTAATTTTTCGTAATTTTTATACTTCATTTTTTGCTTCACCTACAAGCCAAAAAAATTGGCAATTTATAAAAAAAGTTAAAAAAATTTTAATAAATAAAACGAATAATTTAAATTAATATTAAATCAAAAGACATTAAATTCATTTTAGTTAAATTGGAAAAAATTGCATTAAATAAAAAAAAACAATATAAAATAAAATAAAAAAAATAAAATAAAATAAAGTTAAATAAAATAAAACAATATAAATTAAAATAAAATAAATTAAAATAAAATAAAGTTAAATAAAATAAAACAATATAAATTAAAATAAAATAAATTAAAATAAAATAAAGTTAAATAAAATAAAACAAAATAAAATAAAACAAACTAATAAAGCAAAAAAAATTAAAATATTGAAATACTTAAGAAAAACAAAATAAATAAAGGAAATATAAAATAATATAAAGTAAAATTAAATGAAATAAAATAATGAGAAATGAAAAAAATAAATTAAATTAAAATAAATAAATAAATAATGAGATTAAATAAAATAAAATAAATTAACATAAAGTAAAATAAAATAAAATTTTTAAAACAAAACAAAATAAAATAAAATAAAATATAATAATAAAATAACGTAAATTAAAATGAAATAAAATAAAATAAAATTAAAATAAATTAAATAAAATAAAATAAAACAAATAAAATGAGTGAAATAAAAAAATAAAAAAACTTTATTGCAATAGATTAGAATAAAATAAATTATATTAAACAAATTAAAAAAAAAGAAAAATAAAAAAAATTAAAAAATTAAAATACATAAAAAAAATAAAATAAAATAGAGAAATATAAAATAACATAAAGTAAAATTAAATGAAACAAAATACTGAGAAATGAAATAAAATAAATTAATTTAAAATAAATAAATAAAAAATGAGATTAAATAAAATAAAATAAATTAACATAAAGTAAAATATAATAAAATTTAAAAAAACAAAACAAAATAAAATAAAGTAAAAAATAGTAATAAAATAACATAAATTAAAATGAAATAAAATTAAATTAAATTAAATTAAATAAGATAAAATAAAACAAAATAAAAGAAAAAAAATTAAATAAAATAAAATAAAATTAAATAAATTAAAATAAAATAAAATAAAATAAAGTAAAATAAAACTAAATAAAAGGAATTAAAATAAAATAATTCGTCTTATGTTATGTTATTTTATATTAAATTATTTCATTTTAATTTATTTAATTTCATTTTATTTATTAATTAAAATGAAATAATTTAATATAAAATAACATAACATAAGACGAAATCAAATAGGATAAAATATAATGGAAAATGTAATGAAAAACCAAAATTTAAAGTTAAATAAAACAAAATAAAATGAATGAAATAAAAAAAATAAAAGGCTTTATTTAAATAGATTAGAATGAAATAAAATTAAATTAAATTAATTTAAAAAAATAAAAAAATAAAAAAAAGTAAATAAAATAAAATAAAATATAAAAATGAAGTCCAAAAAATTATATAAAATAATTAATATAAATTTTAAAACAAATTGAAATAAAATAAAACTTTTTTAAAATAAAATTGTCTAAAATAAAACAAAACAAATTAATATAAAATTAAATAAATACAAATTAACATTTTATATTAATAAAATAATTAAAATAAATTTAAAAAAATAAGGTTTAAAGGAAACCTGATAAAAAATACATATGACGGAATATAAAATAAAATAAATCATATAGTAATACAAATTATATCAAAATAAATTAAAAACAAAAAAGTAAAATAAGCTTAAGTTCATTGAAATCAAAAAAAATAAATAGTAAAAATGAACTTATTAAAATAGAAAACGTATATCAGAGTTAAATAAAAATATTTAAAATAAAATACTTAAAAAATTTATATGAAATACAAAATATTAAGTTATATAAAATAAAATAAGAATACTCGTAGTAAAAAAATAGTAATAAAATAAGGAAAAATAAAACAAAATGAAATAAGTAAAATAAGTAATAAGCGCATTTAGTTCAAATTAAATAAAATCCTAAATTAAATAAAAATAAATTAAATAAAAATGATTACATAACCAAAATTGAACCAAAATTGAGTTAAATTTAATTAAGTGAAATTAAATTAAAATAATATAAGCAAAATAAAATAAAACAAAACTAAATATGCCAAATAAAATAAAATGTAGTAAAAAAGAAAATATAATAATTATGGGTATTTACATAATAAATATTTATATATATAAAGGTTTTGTATTTTTTGGCAATTCATGTGATTTATTAGCATAGCAGACGCTAGCTTGAGATGAATTTTTGCAACAGAGTATATGGATTACTTATATTTATTTAATACCAAACCTGTGACACCTTCAAATTTTGTTGTAATTGCTATATTTGTGCTGAAGCTGATGAGCTAAAATTTTCGTTGAACTCTTTCGCTTGAATTTGTGGAGCTCAACCTTACATAATTGTTGCTATAACAGCACTATTTGCAAAATTTTTGCTAATTCACTTGTTTTAGCAAAAGATCGCTGGACAACACACATACATATATGCTTTACTTTTTTATTTACTATGGTTCGTATTTAGTCCTTTACCAACACCTGGAACTGCTTACATACTTTACGGTATAACCGAATGAACTCACAACTCACATTCCAATCGCTCTCACCTCTCACCCTCTACCTCTTAAGGCTCTCCTCCCGAATTGCGGAACGTGGGTGTTTGGAATTGTAAAAAGCACCCTGAACATTTGCGAAATAATAAATCAATTTTCCACATCACCGCCGAATACTAGGGCGACAAAAATGGCATTCAACAAAGTGCCTGGCACCAGCAATAACAGTTACACTAAATAGCTACAATGGCAATAACAAAAAAAAAAAACAAAAAAAAAAAAAAAAAAATTGGAAAAAAAGCAATAAACAATTCGAATTTGTCCAGCAAACTGTACTTTCAGCAACACCTGACGCAAATAAAAGCCATTAAAGTAATGCAAGAAAATCGAAATGAAAAAGTATATATCAGGCCGTAGCAGCCGTCGCACTGACCGAGCTTTGTCTATACACGTAGATGAAACATACCGTTAGATTGTTGCGAAACATTTCCCTTCATTGGCACGCGGACGTTGTATATTTCAACCCAAACCAAATTAAAATGTGTAGGCACACAGACGCACAGAAATTTAAAAATCCCAAAATCCGTATGGGTGTAGCAATACGGCTGGAATAATGGCTGAGGGCGGCCTACTACTATAAGTAGGAGATTTATGTAAGCTTAGCAATGTGGACGTTCAAATATTGGTACGTGAAAGAAACAGAGTGTGCTGTTGTTGTTATTATTGTTGCCGCAGAGCTACACAAAAAATATTCCATAACTCTAACATTCTACAAAGAACTCTTTTAGTTCTTCTTCTTCTTGTGTATGGCATAGCACAGCTTACACGATTATAGCCGACTCAAAAAGAGCGCGCCATTCGGTTCTTCTCTTCGCTATTGGCGCCAGTTGGAAATATCAAGTGAAGCTAGGTCACTTTCAACAGAGTGGAGACTTTTCTTTTACTCTGCTTCCACCGACGGGTTCGGCATCGAATACTTTCAAAGCTGGAGCAATTTAATTCATTCGGACGACATGTCCTAGTCAGCGTAGTCGCTGTCTCTTCATTCGCTGAACGCTCACCGTTCCATCGTTTGGGATATTCGCCGTTGCCAATGCGCAAAGGATCATAAATCGTTCGCATAACTTTTCTCTCCAAGACACCCAAAGCCGATTCATCAGATGTCGACACCGTCCACGCTTCTGCGCCATACAGCAGAACGGGAATGATGAGCATGATGAGGGATTTGTGGTATCTAGTTTTACTTTTCAGTTGCCTACTGATCCGAAAGTAGCACCTGTTGACAATAGTAATTCTGCGTTGGAATTTGAGGCTCACATTGTCGTCGGGAGCAGTGACTTGGGAGCCAAGCCGTAAGTGCACCGATTGTTCGATTGATGACAGGAGATATTTCGTCTTGTCCTGGAGAATGCAGAACTAACGGCACGATTGTTAAGGCCTATGATATCAATGTCTTCGGCATACGCCAGCTGTAGTATGTCGTTTACGTATTTAGTATTTTTTCCAGGTTCGAATTGAAGAAATCACACGATAAAGAGTCACCCTGTCTGAAAACTCGTTTGGTATCGATAGGCTCGGAGAAGTCTTTCCCATTTCTGACTGCACTTCTGGAGCTGTCCAGCTTTAGTTCACACAGCCGTATAAGTTTTGCAGGAATACCAAATTCAAACATAGCGGCGTAGAAGCAGACCCTTACTGTGCTCTCGGAGCCAGCTTTGAAATCTGTGAAAAGGTGAAGTGTTTCCATTCTTTTCTCACGGTTCATTGGACATGCTTTTGTCCGACCATATTCTGCAATCAGGCAGCTCTTCACCTCAGACGGTGAGCCATCGACTTCAACCTTTTTTCTGTTCTTTATGCGGGCAATCGCTATTCGTACCTCGCCATGGGGTTCCTTTAATAAAGACAGTATACTCTGGGTATTAGTCACTAGATCACCTCTCTCTCTCTCTCTCTTCCACAAAAGTCTGCGCTAGTCTTGAAATCATTAGTTAGTCGCTGCATCTTTTCATAGAATTTACGAGCTTTACCCTTACTTAGGGACTTTGAGTTGCTGATGAGTGCTACCAAAAAGAAGGTGTGCAAATTGAGTAGAAACACGTTCGTTGTAATTGCAGCAAACCTTCCTGTTATTTGTTGACGGGTGTTCTTCGAAACGCAGAGGCGGGTGCGTATCTTCGCTTCGGAACGTACGCACATCAAGAACATTGGAGACATCTCTTCTGTCAACCACAAAGTGATTTGATTGCGCGATTTTCGATCCAGTGACAATTACGTAGATTAATGTATTTTATTGCGTGGAAATTTGATACTATACACAGTCATATTTCGGATCTCGGCAAAGTTGATCAATCTCAGGCCGTTTAGGGATGTTTCATCATGAAACTGAAACCTCGAAAGCTAAACTAACAAGATCACAACGGCTTTCGTCGGTTGGCAGGCTTTTGGAAGTGACGAGCCAGAGTTTAACTCAATTTTTTTTCAATCCAGAACTATGACCTTTCTTTTTTTATACCAGAGTATAAATATAAATTTACTACAGATACGGTTCTGCTCTGAGAAAAGCTGGCTGAATGCTTGTGTGTGAAACTGGGGTCAAATAATATTTTCAGAAGCTCTTGTTGCTGGCGAAACTTCACTCGCTCAGGGGGAAAAGAAAAGTACTTGGTCTAAGGGGCGCTAGAATGGGTTGGGAACGTAGTACATTTCCATCACGACTTTGCAATCCTTATAGTCTCGTCTTTAAATTATTCGTTATCTCAATTTCCCAACAAAAAAAAAAAAAAGAATTTAAAATAAGAGATTTCCAAAAGCTTACAAATAAATCGTTTAAATGACAAACGCAAATTTATTTCAGATTTCCACCCCCTCAAAGCTTCCCTACGCGCATAAAGCAGGTCAAAGCGGTGGAGTTCAAAAACAAGGAGCCATTAAGTGCGGCGATGTAAAATATGTTTGCTGACAAATGAAAATGGCAAAGCTCGACGTAGTTTACAAAGCGCTTAGCACAAAAGTATGCCAAGAAAAAGTTTATGAGGCGAAAAAAATGAGTCAACAATCAACAAAATACGCAGCGCACATTAAAGCCGAAATTACAACGAATTATGGGCCAAATAGCAGAGAATGGACCAAAGAAATTTGTAAATATAGAGAAATGTAGAGAAATGTATTGAAAACACAACGAACATGGAATAAAATAAAATAAAAAACAAGCGGATGAACAAAAGGAACAACAATAAAATATTTTGAAGGCACTTCAACACAAATGGCAAAAAAACTCCGGCAAACGGGCGGCTTAAGAGCCGAGGCGTGAGTGGTGGGTCAGTCAGGTTGGTGAGTCGCAAAAAGAAGGTTATGTGAAATGTTTCAAGTGAGTGACCTGGAATACCAACAGAGACAAGTGAGCCAGGAGGGTGGTTACAACGGGAAAGCTTTTGTGTTTGTGGTTGTTGTATAAATTTAAACGCCAGATTACAGCTACACTCCATTGCGTTGAGGTTAACGTGGTGAGTTCTGCTGCTCTTACCACATTCATGCGTGCGTACGTACATATATGGTATAAGTATTTATCTGTATATCTGGCTGGAGTGTACTTGTACATACTTATACATATGTATTTATGTATGCGCAACTTGATCAGCGTTGTATGTGGTATTTGTGGTTGCGTACTTAGGGTCATCGAGATATTTGAAAGGTCAGCCAGAGGGGGGTTTCATACATTGATTTTGCTTAAGGGCTGTTAATGGTGGTCATATAAAGCTTTGCAAGTGTAAATATTTATATCTTAAAATATATATAATATATGCGTCAATAAAAGTAAGTATTGAGCAAATAACAACAAATTTTAATTTTTTTTTTTTTTGTGTTATAACTAAATCATGGCCGCCGCATTAGCCGAGTGATTAGCATTGCGTACTGACATTCAAATGACTAGGGTACAAGTCCTGGGCTGATCAAGATCCATTGCTGGCTGATACTTGAGTATCTACTAGTTTCATTCCTTAAACCCGCTTGACCTACCACAACGACTAACTTTTGGTGCACAGACGCTGGAAAAGGTGGACAACTGGTTAAATGAATATGCGAATAATTTCTTTCATGTTTGGGACCGACCAATTAGAATTAGCCGCTTAGATCATGAGATTTAATGCCTGTTGAGCTATGTTAAGGCTATAGCAACAAGCTTGCAATGACTGATGCACTGGAAGCTAATTTTCATGATTTGATCTACGAGATACCGGCAGATATTTGGAGAGAGTTTACCAAAATTGGATCCGTCGTATGAACCATCTGCCGCAAAGCCGCGAGGAAAATTTACATGAAATAATCTTTAAATGTTAAGTTATGTCTATACTTCTATCGACTCAAATATATGGTATATTTCATACCCTCTTCTGAACATCGGGGAACAAAATAGGTATTTTGAGGTCTTATTCAGCAAGTGATGGCTGTTGCGTTTCATAGCCTACACTCCACGAATGAGTACTTGGCAAGGGCGATTCATCGTTTTAAGGGCATACTAAACTATAGACCAAAATATAGTCCTACCAACGGCATACATCAGGAATTGCCAGCTCTTTTAGAATACTGCAGCAGCTTTTTCAGCAGCATGTTTGCCGATGAAAAGTGAGTAGAAGGTCTGACAATGCCTTTGATATCAAAATTCTTGAAAAACTAGTTTCCAATTCTAACAGTGGTACCATTGTCTTTCGGAATAACCTTACATGGCTATAGAAAACTATACGAAGCATTGCGAAGACACCAAATTTAAATATAGTATATAGGATCTAACCAAGCTTGGTGGTTAAGAGCGAGAGGATGCTGAGAGGTGAGAAAAAGGAATTAAGTTATCAAGCAATGTGAGTTTCATAAGAAAAATTATTGTTGTTGAGGTGTGACCAGAAAAAAATACTTATTGGACGGCGCGAGAAGTGATGTGAAGTGACCTTTTCTCTTGTGTTTGGAGTTTTTGTGGGGTGACCATTTCATACTGTTTAGCATGGCAAATTTATTGTGCGTGACTCTTAAAAATTGTTAGATGGTGAGGTTAAGCTGTATTTGATATTTTTAAGCCCAGCTAGAGTTTCTGCTGCTATATATTTACACGGGCGTATTCACTTTCATTCTTGCCTGGGCAGCGGGACCTTCACAATGAAAGGACGATGTGAATATCCTCAAATCATTATTTTTTTGTACATATTCAGAAGTTTCTTTAAGCTTTTCGTTAAAATGTCATCAAAGCGCTGTACGTATATATGTACCTATGTAGGCATGTAGCTAAGATATAATATATCTTGAAAAATATTCTTTTTGTACTTCACTGTCTCATTACTGCGAATTTTTGCAATTCCTTCGCTATTTTTCGCATCATTTACTTTTGTTCTGTCTCTTTGTTTTCGCTTCAAGCTCCTCTAAGATTTACGTAATAAACAGAAAAGCTTTAAGCTTTTCGCGATTTGCTTTTCTGTTGGCTTAGGAATTTGGCTCACTGCTAGTTATTTGCTAATTTCCCTTTGACTTCCAATGCTGCTCTTTCTTAATTTCTGCTTTGATTCTGACTTTCTTCTTTTAATTATAAAGGTAAAGTAGAAAAAAGTGTTTATTCTTTGCCCGAGGGGTTAGTGCACAGTGGGGCAGTTATCACATTTACGCTATTAAATTTTGCCAGCTTAATATTTTAACGCGATACTATCAGTTTAATGTAGGTACAAATAATATATTATATTATATTAACATAGGTATATGTATAAATTACCATATATACAATAGTTAATGCTTTAAAACTATAAGACGAAAGGTGCCAATTTTGTTATTTTGTTTTGAAGAGGTTTTTACTTCATAACAGCTTGTTTTGGCTAAACATGTGTTATTACGAATGATGTTTTTTGTTTTGCTGTTGTTATAATTTTCTTAATTTACTTCATAAAAAAAACCAGGCTAAAATTTTATTAGCATTTTTTAATTTTATTTAAATTTTTGTATCATTGTTTAATATTAATGAGCGGATAATGCAACAATACCTGCACAAAAAAGTTTGTTGTACACCAGATGCCACGGACATATTTTTCAACCTGAGAATTTCAGAATTATTCGTCAATTTCGTTTTCAAATAACGTAAAAATAGAAAATTAGTACGTTTCGGTGCCACGTATTTCAACACGTTTAATACTTATCGAAAACGTACTGAAACTATTAGCAGTTTTTCCATAGATTTAAATTGAGGAATTCTTAATTTAATATTAGTATAAAAAGTTCACCATGTCGTATGAGCAACATTTTGTAATTTTTCTCCCTGTCGACTAAATGACATGACGGAGATGCGATTACCCTTCGGCAGGTAACTATAAACCCACCCAGTGTATTTCTGAAATGAATCTGCATAACCATCCGCCGTTCGCAGACGGCTTAGTATAAACTGTAGGTTCCTCCATTTGTTGGAAAAACATCAAGACGCAAAACCACAAACTGGAGGAGGAGCTCGCCCGAAAATCTTTACAGCGGCTAAAAAGCGTCACGTATGCAATTATATATATATATATATTAATAACAGTACCATAATTATCGATATTCGCACAGTTCCAGTCTTCTTTACTCATTAAACATAGTTAATTTCTTAAATACAACTCATACAAAACTGAGCTTGGATTTTCATAATATTTAAATTAAATCCATATAATATTGTTATCAGATGATGTAATGTAACACATTGCAGGATTTATATGTATATGTAAATATGTAGGTACCTACATAAACTGCATATGTAATAAGTAAAAGCTATTTGTAAACAAATAAATATAATGTTCGCCATGGCGTATACGTAACATTTTCTCTTACAATAGGAAATAGGTCAAGAAGATTGGTAAATGGTTTTAGATCATAAATAAAATCGTAATAAGTGTTAGCACACTAATTTATGTGTGTATATATTTATATTTTTAATATCCTTATATATTGTATAATAATAAAAGTTTCACCTGTAGTCACCTGTAGTACTATGTGGTCATTCCATTATAAACGTAACAAAATATGTTGATTTTCAGCATGATAGTCTTCGAATTGGCTAAAATTCACTATTTTTAAAGATTTTATCTCAGAAGTTATGGGTTTCAAAAGATTTCTATGAGTGCTACATGCAACATAGGCCAATTGAGCGGTATGCTTTCTTACTTTACTGTGGGATAAAAAATTCTACACTCTTCAAATCAACTTTGCACTTGACTGCTTCTATAAATTAACACACACGTCACTATGTACACAATTTATTTCCAAAATTTTGCGCCTCACATCAGAACAAAGTGAAATTCCTTTCATGCAACACTTCACTCATTGTTACCTCCGTTGGATATTATAATGCGTATATTTGTTTGTAGGCGTTCGTCTGTTTGCTTGGTTGTCCGTTTTTTCATATTCTTTGGGTGTCCTGTTGGTTGATGTCCATTGATCTCGGCATATATTTCGACCGCCTCCTTTTCGCTTGTAATGTAATCAATGCCTCATCAGCTTTTCTGATACAACTCTGAGTTCTCCCTTTAGCTACAGGTGGGTAAATGGAATGCTCAGAATACGATAATGGTTTGAATTCCAGCGGCGTATTGGTGCGGCAGAAGTGTTGGAATGCCGAAATGTCTGAATGCGTGAATAGTCGTGATGTTGATAGAGATATCAGACTGAAAGGCAGATTGTATACAGGAATTCATAAGTATATGTGTATACACGTATTTATGTGCGAATGTGTTACTGGTTATGTATGAAATTGTTGGATTAATTACAGTGTATTAAACATAAATATTCAGATTGTTCACCATAAGTTTGTTTTTTTTTTATTTAGTTTAGTTAATTTCGGTTACTTCAGAACAGAGAGAACCAGGACAGACATCAACGCCGTCCAAGTAGTGACATGGGCAAAACAAAGATGGAAATGAGTGATGCCTTTCGAAATTTTGTGTTGGATTTGCGATGAGAGTGAGGTCTCACCACAATCTGGTTTAGAACGAAGTTCTTCAACTTATAGCTTATTTGCACCTACGCCCAATCGCAAAAGTTGGACTTGCGACCAAGCATCCTCTTTATGAGCGTCTTGAGCGTACTTAAGTGCTTAAGTCAAATCACGCATGGCGACTGCAACACCAAGGTGAACAAGAAAGGTGTCTTCAGCGCAGCTGTCGATAAACTTAGCATTAAGGTCGGATGAAAGCAAGCCTGACGGTTGGAATCTAAGTGTGCTCAGTCCAATCCATCAAAGGCATGACCTCACAGGTGGCGCTAATTATCATACGATAAGCCTTATCAATATTGCCAACGAAGTGCTATTGAGGGTATTGTGTAGAAGACTATAAAGAATTTTCTGTGTGTAGGGATCAGAATTGAACTTATAGTTTCGGAGCACTAGCAATTTTCCTGCTGGGATGCCTTTCAAATCACTGTTATTTTCTTTGAAATGTTTTTTTTTTGATTAGAGATGTCAGGCAAAGCAATTTATTCCAGCCAAAGTTTTTGATATTTTTTTTTCAAATCATCACAGAAGCAAGGTAAACACGAGGAAATAGATATAGAACAATAAAAACAAAACACATTTATAATTACGAACTGTTAGTGGAGGCAGAAAGTTGTGTCGAATGTCAGAGATACTACGAAAAGATATCGAAAGCCATTGTCTGTCAGTTATGTGGGTCACTTGATGGCTGGCTGTAAGTTAGTTTGTGTGTACATTTGAGTTATGTTAATTTGGTCATTTATTTACAGCTGTCCAAGTGTACTTGACTGCCTGTGTATGTCTGTGTGTACTCTTTGAATGGGAACTATAGTTGCAAGCAAAAAGCAGAAAAGCAGAAGATAACTTACTTTGTAGTTTTATTAGGTCATTATCATGCTGGCTAGTGAATGTTATGCCAATAGGTAGATATAAGCGTAGATGTATGTATCTATGTATTTTCAAGTTCTTCAATTCTTCAATGACATAGTGTTTTGTTGTCCAGTAAAAAATAAATAAAAAGAAATTATGAACACAAACTAATAAATACACAAATGCAAAAAACTTCCTAAAATGCTCTTGCTTGACATAAGTATTTGTACCTTGATTAATATAGGTATATATACATTTACTTGTTGGGCTTGTAAATTTACCTAATTTTTTGCATTTTTGTTCCGCGTCAAAGCTATAAATTTCTCTGCTTTGCTACTATTTGTATATATAAATATGCATATCGATTGCATTTGAGCCGTTTTTCTTTCTCACTTATCTTTTTTTGTACATATGTATATATATATATAATTTATTTTAAGTGCGTGAGAAATTGCCTGTGCTTTTCCTGTCGTCCCTTTACTAAAATATTTAATATTAGTCAGCATATTGTAAGGGAAAAATCCTATTTCCCTTGCTTAATACCGGAGCTTGTGGTCTGGCTTATATGTGTGTACATAGATATATCGGTCATTTTTGTTACACACATAATTCAAAGTAAATCAACCGCAACCACATTAAAATTTCAAACACTTACGAAAGTTTACTCGCCTCCAGAGAAAATTGTTTCGTTTGGGTTTTATTTTTCTTGTTTTTTTTTTTCCTTTCGGTTTTGATTTCGTTTTTTCCATTATTATTATTATTTTTTTTTGTTGTTGGTAACAGCTCATTTACAACCGTTTAGGGAATAATTCATTGAATTAAATTTTGTTGGACATTTTTAGTTGCTCATACGCAATGGTAGGCTGTGGTGGGAGGGACAAATAGTATTTTCAAAAAATACAGGTGGATATAACCTCTTAAGAAAGAAGTAAAGATCGTATTAATTTAGCAACTAAATTTGCAATTAATATTAGTTAGGAGGAACGATCACTTTAACTGGAAAAATATAAGGGTTGGTCTCAGAAACCAGTAGACAGAGGGCAGAATGCGATCAAATATTATACTTATTATACAAACGGGAACAGCTACGCCTTTGTCTCATATAATGAATTTTTGAATCGATGTCAAATATTTTGGGCATTAATAATGCTGGATATACTAATAACCACTGTCTTACTAGGTTGTCATGTCATTGGAGCTTATAAAAAAAAAACACCTACAAAAATTATGTACTCTTCTGTTTGAAACAGAGCTTGGAAAAATGGAAATCTAGTTGTATGTGAGACCGTACAACTTGTCACATCACATCTCTTTCATTACAAATTTTAACAGCCTTCACTACACTGTCCACGGCTTTGAAAGGCCTTTAATGATTTTGTTCCCGAAATTATCAAAATTGCAACTCCAAGATGTGGATCTTCGTACGCACCTAATCAAAGTGGGGAAGCTTTGTGCAGAATATAGGATAATCTTCACTAAAATAAGAGCCCAAACATGACGAGATATTCCTAAAGCGGTACGCCGCAGTCCTTCTACCAGCTCTATTTTTATATTCACACAAGACATAACACCTCGCAGTTAAGATTTGTCTGGCAATAGATCTCGTATAACACAGACAACACGGAATGAGAAGAGTCCAACTACCCGGCTCACACTCTAAGTCTCATTATGGGCGTAAATATTTTCATCACTCTCATCTAATGGTATTTGTGAAGTGATGATTTGAAAAAGTACAATTCATTGTTGAAAACCATTTTCCCCGAATTATATTGAAAGTCATTTTGAGTTCAGCAAACGAGCTTACTGAAATTCATACAAAGCAAAAAAAAAAAAAAAGAAATCAAAAAATCTCTGCGAACAATCAATCGACCGCAAGGGAAAGGCAATAAAGCAGACAAACGCCTACACTCAGCGCCAAAAAAAAAAAAAAAATAAATAAATAAAGCCAAAGCATACATATGTATACCTATATCAACACATACACACAAACACAATCACACTCAAACGCAGCGAAGCGTGGAAAATTGTGCTGGAACACTTTTACTCATACGTGTATATTTCCAAGAGCTCTCGCCAACATGCCTTCATCCTTTTCTCCATTCGCATGCGAGTGTATGCAATCACGTACACGTATACCTACATACGCAAACAATTGATATCGTAATCAATTCAAACTCGAAATCCAAATCTTAAGCTTCATGCGCCAGCTCAACCGAAGTAAATAACCCAAACAAACGCAGAAACAACCAGCCATCGACCAGCCCGCAGGCAGCGGTGCGTAGCAGCAGCGGTGTAGCAGCGATTGACATAGCGAAGCGAGCAACGAAACGTATCATACCCGTTATTTAGTAGTGGAATTTGAACGAGTATAAAATATAGCTGCGGCCGCGGTAGCCGAGTGGTTAGCATTGCGCACTGACATTCGGAAGGCTCGGGTTCAAATCCCGATGCCAGCAACATCCAAAAGTTATGGAAAATTTATTTAAATAAAAAATTAAGTTAAATTTTCTAATTGCGGTCGCTCCTCGGTAGGGAATGTCCACCCCTCCGAGTGTATTTCGGACATGAAATAAAGGCTCCTCGTAAAAGAACCATCAGCCGTTCGATGGCGGCTTAGTATAAATTGTAGGTCCCTCCATTTGTTGTATAAATATCAAAACGCAAAAACTACAAATTGGAGAAGAAGCTCGGCCGAAAAATCGCTTCGGCGGTTACAAAGCGCCAATTATGTATTATATATATAGGTATAGCGTGGGATAAACTGAAAGTGAGTACGGATTGTTTACGGTCAATGTGAGGTATTTGAATTCCTCGACATTGTGATAAATTCATTTAAAATGTATGCATATATGTAGGGCATACATTTAGATGCTCTGTAAAACCTTCCAGAGGAGTATCCAATAAAAATATAAAAAGGACTAAGTTCGATTCGAACCAAACATTCAATTAGCCGCAATGTTAAATGCATAAGAATGCACATGGTTCAAGCAGCTCACGACTTCCCGTCTAAGCTCAAGTACCTCAACTGCAACTAGCCTCGGATGAGTTCCTTTCCGATAACGATCCTGGCAAAAATTTTAAAAATCATGTTGCACCTGAAATGCTCGGTTCCTCATTAGGAAAATGCCTCTAGCTAGTTAGTTGACGTCATTCAGAATGAATGAAGAAGGAGCAAACGTCTGGTATTGGATTCGTGGTGGGAGACGAACACATTCGCCGAGTCCTGGATTTAAAACGGTAGCTAAATATCTAGCTGCTATTGGAGTATACGTCAGTGGACTGCGGTTAAATATCAAAACCAGGGTGGGCAAAGAAAGTGTGTTTGATGAATTAGCCTAAAAATTTAGCGACGAATTGTCCCCATTGCTCTGACGCTGATTAACTTCAACGGGTTGTTGTTATTGTTGTTGTAGAAGCTATCCAACCCCACTTAGGAACAGACTTATTCGGACCAGATATAGAGAGGAATGCAAAGAGATGGTTAATATGGTGAGGGGACTCATTTCAAGCAGAACATACGTTGGGTATATTGGAGTCAATTCTGGATAAGTAGGTGTTTAACCTGCTACAATATCCAGATGTGAGTTGCGCCAGAACTACCTAGGTCTCTCGAGGCAGCTCGAACTCTACATCTGCATTTGGTGGGGGACTGACTCCGAGAACTTCATTGACAGGGAGAGAGTTCATAAAGTGTTAACTGACTATTGGTGAATGGCGTTAAATGCTTATCTGTACGCCGTTCTGTCCAGCGGTTATTTTACATACTCGTATTGCTCAAGTATATACTCCGTTTCTGATGTGCCTGGGTGGAGGTTCGGCTTCTAATAAATATCTGTTGGGATGTGCCCTTCGGTTGCCTGTTATGGTACTGAGGGCGGTGTTTAGGCAAGTTGGTAACTTTTTTAACTGCACGTCGTTAGTTACCGGTGCTCAGATTGGTGCTGTATAGTTTACGATGACAGCCGGTTCTATACACCGAAGTTTAGCCGGATTTTATCCGTCCCAGAGCTGTCATCCTTTCGGCGACCTAACCTCGTTTAGATCAGTAGATAACTTCAGCGGGTACCGAAATGTGGTTATTTGTAATAAAAAATTCCACCGAAATCGATCATGTTGTGATTGACGGAATATATGTCTCCAGTGCTCTAGAGCCGACGAGGTAATAGTCGAGAGACCACAGTTACTCACATAGGAATCAAAAAGAAAATCGGGAAGAAAATGGAACATATCTCCAGCCAACTAAATTACATTTCATGTGTAACAACCGGAGAAGGTGAAATCAAAGCCCCAGTCGGCGATGTTGGAAATGAAAAAGCTTTTCCATTTCATCCTGGATTCTTAGCTTGACCCAAAATTGATGGATATGCGAGCGTGTGAGGCTCAGCCGTCAATAGTCTTTGGAGTGGCGTCTTCCTACCGAACCAGAAGCGCAACTGTAAACGGCAACTGTAGATTGTCATCGCTGAATACTCGTATTCTCGACGACAACACATCATCTTACTAAGCCATCAAAATCTCAACACTTAACAAGAACGGCCAATGGATTCAATTGATATGGTTTCAGCTGTCTTTTTTCTATTTCTAAAACTGAAACTGGCACTTCATAACACTCAAAACTCGGTCTGAACTGTAGTTGTTTCTAGAAAATTGGGATTATTTCGGAAGGAGCTTGCATTGAAGCCCCGAACCTCATTATCAGAATGAATAATAAAAATAATTTATTGAACGATTCCGCGCTGTTTTCTGACTGGATATACATATATACAATAAATATTATTTGGTACATATATATTACCATATATGTATACACACAATTACTCGCATATCATACACTTATAGTTTAACAAACTCAAAGCTGAGAGCCTCTTATATCACATTGTAATAACAGATTGAAATAAGAAAACAAAACCAAACCAAAGAAATATAAACAACAGAAAAACAAAATAAAAACACACTCACACCTGCCCACATTTACGTGTACGAACTGTTGCGGCTAAAAGTACAGTCAGCAACGTATTTACAAGCTGAAGGAAGGAAAGAACTAAAGAGAACAACGAAAAAAATGTGAACCGAAGAAAATAATATTTTGCCAAGCGTCCAGTCAACATTGAAAGAAATATTGCAAAAACCTTTCGCCTTCTCCCAGGAATACATACGTGTATATGAGTATGCACATATGTTACGTAGACGATGAGGTGGTTAACCACCAACGAGCTCTTACAGCTGACAAGAGAAAGACTTTTTGCGATAGAACAGTGTTGATGCTGATGGTGTGTAAAGGTCGGGCTGTAAGATAGATGGAGCAGCGCCAGTTTACGCATATATAGCACCGCAACGTGTGTGTTTGGGATGTTGCGAATTGAAGTTATGACCGTTGTCGTGTGATGTCACATGTGTAAGGCGGCGGGTAAAACATTCCATTTACTTGTTCATACACATACATATCTATATATTATGCTATGAAAATATGGAGGTATGTGATGGCAATAGTTCAGTGGTTAGCAGTGCTTGCTGCCATTCGGTAGGCCAGTGTTCGTCTCCATTGTCCGACCAACATATGAAATTATTGAAAATCGATTTTTCTAATTGCCAACGCTCCTCAAAAGGTAATGTCAAGCTCTCTGAGTGTATTGCTGACCTGAAATCAAAGAGGTCCTCATAAAATTCCATCAGTCGTTTGTCATTCGTGGCTCAAAATATATTGTAAGTCCCTCCAACTGTTGGAGGAATATGAAAACGTCAGTTATATATAATTGTCGAAAGGCAGAGAAGGTCAAGCCTCGTTTCTGACATGAAATAAAAGCTTGGCTTGGAATAAACTGTAGATTCCTCCATCGGTTGGAGACTCATCAAAACGCACGCCACAAATCGGCCAAAAATCTTTTCAGCGGTTACGAAGTGTCAACTTTTGTTATTTTGTGTTCATTTGGGTGAAAATATTGCACCTGAGAAAACGAAATTTGGTAATGGCATGCCTTGCTTACTTTTATTTTAAAAGGAAAAGAAAATATTGTGTATATAATTGGTTAAGTGTAAATGAAATTATTACATCTTTTTAATGACACATACCGCAGTAACCGAAGGGAAGATCGTGAGAACCAGCCCAGACTCAAAAAATGGTATAGGAGCTCGACCGATAATACATAAATACATATATTAAACTAATGGCCGTCTTTTTTTTATTTTTTTTTTTTTTTTTTTTTTTTATTATAAAATGGAGAATTTGCTTAAAGATGAACCTACAAGGCTTTTATATTTAAGGGTACGCAAAAATAATTATGTTTTTGTAGACCAAATATTCCAACTGAAAGACCGAAATTTAGCAACCAAGCAGAATTTAGTTCAAATATATACAAATGGGCCGTAGTTTAATTGGTTATATCCACTTGTGATTTTCAATTTAAATTTTTCGAATGCACATATATATATTTATAGACTATTTTCCGAAAATCTGAAGTTAATCCGGCAAGCAGTCTCGGAGATATGATCGTATCGTTAAGGGCGTCTCGTGGCGTTCGAAAATAGGCGAAGCGCAAGGCGGAGTCATTTAACTTAGTGTAAATGGTTCGCAAAAAAGGAAATGAGTTCATTGTTAGTTCAAGTCAACATCAACAACGGATGGTCTATCGTTTTCACAATCATAATTCGATTAAAAATTTCAAATAAAGAAACTTAAAGAGTAAGAAAAAGAGATCTCGTGTGTAATCGTGTTTTTTGTAAATATGAGTGAAATTTTACTTAAGAGAAATTTTCATTCAAATTTGCGCAGAGCGGGAGAAAGCTAATTCAAAACATATACATATGTATGGGAAAGAAAAGTTTTGTGAGAGGCAGACAAACATACTTACATACAAATATCGTTAGTGAAAATTATTTGTTGAGCATTCAGAGTGAAATCTAATCTAAGAGAAATGAGTGAATTCTTGTACTTTGTATATAAGCGCAATAATTACATATATTATTATTATTTTTTATCTGAAAACTTCACTCATTTTGCGAGAGGTGTTTTAAGCGTTAAGGCGGTAGATGCTTCAAAAAATTATTTTTTTTTTTGGCTAATTATATTCTTTGAACCAATTAGAATAAGGAACAAAAAATCTTATATGTGTACGACATCGATTTCATTAAAATTTTGAGTCCTTTTACCGAGCACAACAGGCCGCTCCGATATATATTTTGTATTATTCAAAACTTTAAATGCATTTTTCCCGAATCACGTTTTTGAAGTTGGCTCGTAGCTTAACTCAAGCAATTTTCAATATTATCAATTGGCTTTTTTCTTCAACCTTTTTTAAATTAATTCAAAAAGAATGACATTAGGGATTTTCGATAACCTAATTTAAACAATAATTATCAACAATTAGGTGTTTTTTTTTTGTCGAAAAATGAGTTTTTTCTAAAAATCTATATTTTTTAAATTCCTTACGTCTTTCTTTAGCTATTCTCATATAGATGAAAAGAAAAAAAATTATTTTGTTGCAGATTCTGTTTTGCACCCTCTGTACTGCAAGCCACGGAGCTCTTAGAAAAAAAATAACTTTACAAAAATATCCATAGATCCACCATTTTAAAATATACTTTTGTTGTAAATTAAATTTTTTTTCTATCTAAATATGAAACTAATAAGATATCAAAACATTTTAATTGAATTTCCTTTCTTTCCATATAAAAAAAATTTTGATTAAAAGTGTTTTTTTTTGTCGTCTACAGTGGCCTTACAGAACTAAAAAATCTTAGCTCTTAATTATTTTTTCGGTCTATACTCTTCATGTTTTTTATAATTTAGTACAGGAAATGTCTTTGTTTTTATATAATATAAAGTTTTACCTTTTTGTGTAACTCTACATTTTTGTTTTGCTCCTTTCGAGCAGAGCAAATGCTTCAACAACACACGTGTCCACCTTATCTTCTCAGCCACAAATTTCGCAAGTGTTTCATGTTACTTTCACTGCGTCGCCTAGAACTCTCACCAGTTGCATATAGTATACTCATTTTTTTATTTATTTATTCACTGAAGCAGGAGCAATGGAATTTTTGGGAAACTGAATCAATTCAAACATACTTGCACACACCCACAATCTTTACCCTTAAAACAGATAGCTTTTCATGCCATTATCTCATGCCTCTTCTCCTACTCATCCTCATCATCATTAGCATTTTCATCTTAATTTAGCTTATATCCATCGTCATCTTCAGTGATTTTCTCATACATATGTATCCATATAAATATATTTAAGATTTGTGTGTGTCTTCGTAATGTTAAGGGATTGAGACATTTTTGTGGGTTTTCTACATACCAATAATGGCGTAAAGTGTAATGGAATTTTTAGCGGTTTTCACAGATTTTATATTGAAATTTTTTTTCTTTATCTAAATTAGCAAAGTCATTAGATTAACGCATTTAATGTGTGAATATGTGCGCGGGATAAAATAGATATACATATATATGTACTCGTATATATATAGTATAATGTATGTTAAGTTCAAATTTAACTTGAGGAGTCAGCAATACTTTGAAGCTTTGTATTTGGGGCAGCTTCACTGGTACTTAATTCAGTTTAATAAAGAAAAGGCTTGAAACGTTGATAACGACCACTGCAGAGGTACTAAAGACTCTGTTTTAAGTGCATGCACCCAGAATGTCTGCTGCCGCTGTTCAGCCGGTTGATGTCCTCGTTAAAGTTAAGGCTGATGCCACCGTCAGCCAGGCTATGTATTGGTTAGGACAAAAACAGTATAAGATTGCTTCTTGTGACATTAATTACAGTGTACATTATAAAGAAGTACAAGTTTCTCCACATCCTTCGAAAAATTGAGCCTCTACGCCGAGGTACGGCTTACTGAACTGAATCTGATGGAGCTCGCTGCCGCCCGAAAGAATATTCCAACACAAAAAAGTAGTTTTATGGACTGTTACCGAATCGAAAGCCTCCAGGGTTTTAGATGTGCATGAACATCGACTATGATCGCTATGTAGCAGCAGCGAAGATGGGTGTCCCCCTCTGTGAGTACAGGCAAGATTCTACGTCGATAAGTTCCAATCGCCATTTATCTATATTCAAGCAGTTTTCTATAAGATCGGCCTTTCTACAAACTGAGAGAACTCCACAACAAATAAGGGAACTGTGGGCGGCATTTCAAGATTCCTTTGTATAGTTGAAAGCAGTTTTAGGAATAACAAAAAGAAGAGCTACAACGATTAAGATTGATGAGGGGAAAAAAGTCTGATCATCTTGCAAGGTTATGAAACGAACGCATTGCGTAGGATAGTGTAAAATATAAACAAACAGAAAAAAAGAGAGGGTAAAGTGTGTCAGAGCACAGAACTAGAAGAGATGATCTAAAGAGGATATGTGACCTTTAGATTGTGTTGCGCAAATGGAAGGAACAGTTCTCCAGCCTGCCTAGCTGCAGTCAAAACCAAAAAAAAAAAAAAAAAACAACCCAAGATGTCGAGCCCGAAATCCCCATCGTTGTCGTTGCTATATGCATTACATCACCCGACTTTGATGAATACTCTTGTAAAGAAAATCATAGGGATGGGAGACGTTGACTTACCGGCGGAACATTCATGCAGACCGGTAGAGATCTGATGGAAGCGTGTTTGACGATGTGAATTTGATAGAAGTACCCTGCGTGTTAGGGGCTGATGAGATAACCCGTGGTAAGGCATGCTTATCATGGAGGTGACTAAAATCCAATAGTTCCGGAACGACCCAGGCTATCACACCCGCAATGATCCGCGAAAAACCAATTCGGGAAATATTTTACGATTACTATAACAACAACACAAAATGGGAACTTGAATGTGCTCCTCCAAATACATTTACTTAAACTACCGTGAGATAAACCTCCACTAATCCGGTTTACATTAAGACCAGAAAATTTCCGGATATCTTTTTTTTCGATATTCGCGATTTGGTTCATTATGAATACGTTCCAACGGTACAGACAGCCAATAAAGAGTATTATTTGAGCATTTTGAGGCGTTTACGGCCGCAATTATGGACCAACAATTCATGGATTTTTCATGACGATAATGCGCTATTGCACCGAGCTGTAGTTGTGAACGATTTCAAGACCAAAAACTCATTCAATACCAACGATCAACCACCGTATTCACCGGATTTGGCCCCAAGCGAAAATTCGCAGAGGAAACTGAAGGCGATTCCGAACAGCATGTTTCGATGATTGGAAAAAAAGTTGGCTGGCTTATGTATATCGAGCATATTTTGAAGGCGATAAAATAAATATTGTTGAAGATTAAACTTTCTGGTCCTAAGATTTCAGATCATCGTCAACGAACTAATCGGACCTTGCTAGTGTAACTTTAGGCCTGGTCACCATTCAGAGACTGCCTCGGTGTCAGAATTTGGTATGCGGCTATGAAAGCTGGCGCTGAGTATCACGAGAATTTCTGCCAGGACCTGAAAGGACCTCTTCGAGCCGAATGTTAACAAACGAGGTTTCAGCCCGAGTAATTTTCTATGTGTGTGAATTCTTCAACTTAACGCTGCTCTTCCCGGTTAAAATTTTAATAGTACGAATTCGAGACTTTCCCTTCTTTCCAACTAAATGTCAAAGTTGTGCTCCTTCTTTGAAATTTGTACTAATTCTTTGTGTGGAAACGAATGCGATTTGGTAAAAACAAGCGCAAAGTGACTTAGCGAATGGAACAAAAATGTCATCATGATGATGAGCTTTCTTCTTAAATTTTGAGTTCTAACTTGAGAGCGCCTCTCACTTTGGTTTTCTGCTACTCTTTGCATTTGATTCACTTTTGAGGATTTGTAAACGTCAGTTCTGTGGTATTTTCCGCTTTGCGATTTATATACATACACACATACATACATACGTACATATGCGGTTTGTCCACGCACTGAGCCAACCAACGAAACACAAAAAGCGACCACTGCGGTTAACTGCCAACACTACTACTAGCAAAGTGAGGGGGAAGCATCAGTCAACGCGTGTGAGAGTGATATTCGTAGACCTGCACTCAGCCATGATATGGTGTTTGCTCAATTAATAAGAAGATTAAAATTTGCATGCCGATTAAGTACAGTGGGTGAACAGACGACTTTTCATGCGTTTGTATGTATGTGTGTATGTATGGTATGTATTGCATAGTGTATGAAGCAGAAAAGCACGTGGAATGGTTAACGTAGTATATCTACTCATCGCAACGCTAAGTGGTCGTCAGCTTTTGGTCGATGGGCGGGCGCTCACTTAGCTCACTGCATGTCTTGTATGTAAATGAAAGTGTTCAGACGCGTGTGCGTGCGCTTGATAGGACTGTGCAGCAGTATGTGCAATCATTTTTTTTTTTCGACGCCCATTAATGTTATAATCCGTACACGACACACACACACACCACCATACACACACATATACATAAACATTCAATTCCAGTCAGCTATCGCCGGCATTGCAAGCTACATTATAATGCCAAAATCCTTTAGTCTCTCTCTTATCGCCGGTGGCTTTGTGCATTACCATAAAATTGTAAATACTTTATGTTCCTCGGCACCCACACACCATTAACCGTTACATTGATTACCAAACCTTGTCATTACCAAACAGATTCGCACTCATTCGAGACTGAAGCTGAAACTGTATGTCCAGCCTTGCAAATGTTGGGCTTAGCATCATCCGCGAAGCTGAGAGCTCGCAAAATTATTTGCACTTTAAGTGAGCGTAACACCGATGCGATGCGCTGCGGGCTGGTGGAGGCTGTGAAAGGTATAAAAAGTTAAAAGTAAATGCCTGAATGCCTGAATGCCTCTATTCGCAGGAGATTGCTATGCTGGCAGGTGTGCTCAACAAATGGACAACCATACTCAAATAAGTGTATCTATATAAGTATGTGTGTGCTTGAGGAAGAGAACAATTATAAAAAAAAACCAATTGTAATAGAATTAAAGTGCAAAAAAAATTTTGCACTTCACGAGGTTTAATGTAAGTAAGAGTCCTAGTGGACGCATTAGTATGCCTTTTGTCACTTGCAAACTGCTTTTCGAGGAATTTTCATATTAACAAGTCGCATCAAGGTGAAATGAAATGACAACCCTCCGCAAAACCAGGCACAGCCGGCTGAAATGGGTTAAGAAGAGATCACGAGATATATACTCCTTGAAAAGAGGGAGCATGTCCAAAGTAATAGGAGCTCTTGTAGGCCACTGTCTGAAAGAAGCACATACGGAGCGACAAGGTCTCCCTATAAAAGATTCTACAAAAGCTGCAAGTATGATGAGGAGGAGCAAACTATTATCCATCTTTTATGCGACTATCCTGCTTTGAGCTGCGTTCGGTGTCGGAATTTTCTTGACCCTATTGCTCGATGTTCTATTGACATCAAAGTCATGGATCTATTGACGTTCATTAGAGAATTAAAATGGATAGACAATGAAAGCTGATGGTCAAGTTTTTGTGGCACCACATGGGATCTTAGTCAGGCCTAAGTGTAATCGATACAATAAATGGGTAGCCTTTCTATTTAGTTACATATATCGCCATGTTGTATATCTAGTTAGACTTCTGGTTCCGTCATTCTCTCATTCGTTAGCAGTCATAATCAGAAATCGTTTGAAAAACCCTTTCCCTAAACTTTATAACTTTATTTCCGAAGGTGTTTGGTGAAAAATTTTGTACATTTTGCGACACCAAACTGCTTCCAGGTGAGCTTTCATACCTGTCTTAGTTGGTCCACAACCAATTCTAATTAAGTTCCGTTTGAATTTGAAAAGACCTCTTCGAGTCATTTGAAACCCTTTAAAGCCGTCACACCGAACGGATGGTTCTGCTGCAGAGAGTCGGAAGGAGCAAAGTTTTTACGTACCGAGAGATCCTTTCTTTTCAGTAATCTAGCTTTCAACATAATACTGCTTTACGCCTACGCCCGATGGAAAAGGTGAGATGCTTAACTACCTTAAGATCAGGATGGACACGAACGCACTACTTTGCAGCATAAAAGAATAGCTACAACTACAGCATACATCCAAATGGTTTTCTATTCGACTTTCATTCCTGCCCTCAGAGAGGAATTGTCAAAATACCCGTTATAAGGGAACTGTTGCATATAAAATAATGTATACAGTTGTGAATCGAGACGCATTTGCAGATAAATAAAAAAGCAGGCGGTAGAAATGCCTGAGTACGAAGAGTTTGAGAAGCTGGCTGACAAGGGTAATGCTCGTCAATTTTAGGAAAAAAAGGCGGTGCCGTACAAAAGGTTTCAAGGCCAGAGCATATTCATCTAGCAACAGATGCCAAAAGTATCCCGAATTAATTGATGATAAGGGATACTTTCCAGCCCACTGAATGGCACTGGAAGGTATACACCATGGAGCGACCGATTCCCAAATCGATGACGATGGCAGAGGCGTTCCATTGCCCGACTATGAAGAAGCTCGAATAGCGATTGCTTGACTCAAGAACAACAAAGCGTTGGTTGCTGCTAGAATGTCGGTCAAAGTATTCAATCCGCTTCTCTGCAGAATTTGGACGAACGAAATATGTTCCGTAGCATTACTTACAAAGCCTCATCGAGCATACTGTGTGAAATATTAAAGCCCTTCGTACACAAATTCTTTGAGAATTATCTAAATTGCTTGGAAAATCTTGGAACGACCCGTGGAAAGAGAATCGATACACACCTTCGACAAAACGAAAGGAGGCTACCTCTACGCCGCTATGCTTGATTTTGGCATTCCCGTAAAACTACAATAAAAGTTTTGTTACGATTGGGAAGGACCTCATAGGGCCGGTTGATACCAAATGAGGTTTCAGATACGGTGATTCTTTATCGCGTGACTTCTTGAATTTATTGCTGGAAAAAATTATTAGAGCTGCAGAACTGAATTGAGAAGTTACAATCTTCTATAAAAGTGTACAGCTGCTGGCGCATACCGATGATATTGACATTATCGGCTTCAACTACCGCGCCGTGAGTTATGCTTTCTCCAGACTGGATAAAGAAGCAAAGCATATGGGTCTGTTAGTAAACGAGGACAGGCCGAAATATCTTCTGTCATCAAACAAACAGTCATCGCATTCGCGACTTGGCTCCCACGTCACTGTTGACAGTCATAATTTCGAGGTCGTAGGTAATTTCGTCTATCTAGGGTCCAATAATATTATCAGCCTGGAAATCGAACTCAGAAAAAGAGAAAGATATAAACGAATGGTTTGAGGAATGAGATAAATTGCTGTGCCACCATTTGGTTTCTTGGTTGTTTCCTCCGGCTAGTAGAACGTAGTACTAACCACTGAAGGTGTCGTAATAATTAAAATAATGTCTTAGATTATTGAAAAGAATTGTGGCTGGTAATACCTATTAGCTGTTTTCCCCACCATTTTTTCCTTCTATCAGATACATTTACTCTGTAGCCAATCTAATCAACTGGAGATAACTTTTCAGCAACATGATTGTATACCTTTTGCAAAGAGCAAAGAGCAAAATCCATAAACTACTTGCCTATTGCCAGCGTCTTGCCAGTGCCTAGCCAATCGGTAGGCAGCTAAACCGGATATTGCTCAGCATAAATAGTATACCACAAACGAAGTTACAACGTCAAAGCCACAAAGCCATAGAGACAGCGAGGCGATATCGGCTTGAGGACAAAAACAAGGCTAGCTTATGGATGATATGTCATTTGTTGGAATGCCATTTCGGGGGAGAGTTAAAAGCCAAGGTAACTGTAACGCATCCTTCCAACGAACGATAAAAAGTACTGAAATGTAGATATATCCGCATGAGAAATACACTAAGTGTGTGAGGCATTAATGTCATTAACAGAAATATAAATAATAATCTCATGAAATATCAAAAAATAACAACAACGAGCAAAGGCCTTAACCGCTTAGATACATGAGTTGGAACAATAAAGTTTACCTCAGACAATAAATTTTCGATTGTATCGCCCTAAGTGACTGCAATGATAACTTTAATTGATGAATCGTCTCTGGATGATTGGCGTAGCACTTATATTTAAAGTTTGTCTACAAAAGATTGTCCAAAGAAGCTGTAAGGCAGTGCCAGCTGATGTCGCTGGTTAATATAAATTATGTGATTTTCAAACACAGCGCGTACAAGATTACTTGTAACACCGGCCGTGTGACACGTAGCGCAGTCCTGTTGGTACCACACATCGTTCATGTTTTTGGAAATTAATATTTAATCAAGTAATCTCTGAGCATGGCACGGTATTGATCTGGTTTGATGGTAACAAGAAAGTTCAAACGAACCAATGATGCACCAAAGAGTCTCTGGATGGATGTCATAGTCACATGTGGGTTTCAGTGCTTCAAGGGCGCCAATTAAGCTTTTAGTAGTCGCGATAAAAATTCTATCTTCTGCCAACCGATCTTCTGCTCATTGAGTAGATCGAAATTGCATCGGATCATCTAGAGGCTTCAGTTCTTGGACCAATTGCACCTTTTAAGCCTTAATGACCAGGTTTTTCTGCAAAATCTTGCCGAAAAAAAGTGCGCGAAATGTTTATTTCTTGCAAACGGTGTGGAGCTGATGTTATTGGCTATTCGTGCACCCTTTGAGCTACAGCGGCAATATTTTCCCCTAAACGCACTGGATGAGCTCACCCCACAGGAGGCGAATGTTTTTTTTTTACAGGGTGAGAAGGTTTTGGTGATCGTTTATATCTTTTCAATATCTATCAAGTATACTCTTTATATATTTTTATTCACAATTAAATTATTCCAAATATTATTTTAAATCACTAATAACACAGACGATACAGTGATTTTCTTACGCTTTGCTTCAACATGCGGAAAATAAATTTCTGTTCGACTACAAATTTAAAACTAAACGAAAATCGATATTCAATTTTTGAGAGCCAACGATAATAGAGAATCCTGTGCAGCACTTAAGAAGTGCTCCTATTTCGGACTTCTCAACTCTTTTTGGCATTGAATGCTAGACATTCATCTGCCATTATTGGTCTGCGATAATGTATCTTTCTCACTCTCTCTCTCTCTCTCTCGCTCTCTCTCTCTCTCTCTCTCTCTTACCTAAGACCTTTTTTCTCCTTTATATGGTCCTTGACCTGTCAACCACATTTCGTGCTTGATGGTGCTTCCAGTCTTGCTTTTTTCGGGATATCTAATCGCTGGGTAGCAGGGATAAAGAACTGGATTCACCAGCAGGTTTTGACTTAGAAAAGAAGAGTAGTAATGCGGTAGATCTTGAGTCGCCGTTGAATTTTTTAATTTGTATGGTTTTTTGATTTTGGTTGAGGAAAAACAGATGTGGTCAAAAGGGGTTTTAAGGCATATGTACATATGGTAAAATTTTTGGATGAACGCCATCTATTCCAATCGCATTAGTTTTTATGGTGATGTCGGACTCGACAACTGCGCAATCATCAAGGTTTGAGAAAGCGACATCGGGTACCATGCAACTGGTATAATCACTTTCCCTACATATAATATACATATTACTGTGATAGTCAGATAATTGTAAAATCTAATTACTTACCACGATTCGTGTTACATAGTACGTTTACCTTGAATTGAGTTGAGTTGCTGTGGCTGCTCGTCATTACTATAACACTTAGATCAATCAAATAGGCGCATGGTGATACCGCTGTGCGGCTCTTATCTCCACATTCTCAAATGATCGAACCATTTCATGTGTTTTTTAAGGACTATATATAGAAATTTCGTATCGTATCGTACGTTTACCTTGGCTGGTGCCTAAATTTAGAATTGCCATCCAGGACCTCTTATTGCTCATCATTGGATAATATGTTTTACGCAGCGAATTCCTAGTCCTGAACATCGAACTGCTGTATAGTGGCAGACCTCAATCAAGTGCTCACCGGTAAGAAATTTTGAATGTATTAAAAAAAAGATAAATCGTTCTACGAAGGTGCTATTGAAATGTTGGATCGGCGATGCGTAGATTTTATGGCTCCTGATAGAGATTTCATTGACAAATAAAGCCTTTTTTGGACAAAAACAAGGGCATTTTCTAGGTTAGGCCTGGGACTTTCGTTGGTGAGCGAGGAGTCGATTTTAAACAAATTTTTCTCATATTCGAAGTACTGCGATCGGAATAATTGAAAGAAATAAACTCTTCGAAAAGTTTCAAATGAAATTCGAAAAAATGTTTAGCAATCACTTGATTACAGTTTAATCGAATAATTCAAGTGATTTCAAAAACCAATAATACAATAGTTACAAAGCACTGGAAGAAAGCCATTAAAATCAGAATATGAGCAACATTTTGCAGCAAAGTCATTGAGCAACTCTGGAAAAGAATTACTTTATATCAGCGAGGTAAGTGAATAAAAGGTAGAGACAGTTGTGTAAAGAAGAAATTGAAAGAATAAATAAAATGTGTTTGTGTGAGAGGAAATCCTTAATGAAAGTTATACGGACGGATGGACAAGCGAACAAAATGCTGACCGTCTATGAGTTGGCCTGGGAATGAATCTTACAGACATACAGACTGAGAGACAGAGCAGCTAAAACCGATGAATAAAAAGCTGGCAGAGTATTAAAAAAGGCGGTGAACGCTGTGCTATAAAACAAATGGCAACAGACGGTTGAGTGAACATAGTAACAGTCGGTAGGACGGTGGTTGGGTCCGCCCGCAAGGCGTAACGCAATAAAATGAAGTGAACAAAAAAATATACAGACTACGCATACAATGGTTTCATTAATAGGCGCGGTTAAAGGCGGTACTAGGTGAGCAGCAGAACCGAGTAAGCTTCCGCTTTGATATCTTGCAAAATGCTCCTTTTTTTGCTTATTTTCTGTTATTTTTTTTTTATTATCCGCAGTATTTGCTTAGGTGCGGTTATAGCCAATATATGCTTACAACTTTCACTATTTCGTATCGCTGATTTTTATTGTTGTTGCTGACATTACAGCTGCTATAGCTGATGGCTTTTGAACGAAAATAAAATAAAATATGGTGGGAGAAAAAGTGAAATCAACATGAAAAATTGAGCAAACGGTGCTCAGCTGGTCTATAATGGAATAGGTCGCTTTGCCCGTGTGTCAGGTGTTCTTCGAAAACTTGAGGAAATTGAAAAAATCAAGAGAATGACAAATAAAGTATAATAAAATACAGCTACAACTTCAGTAGAATAAGAAAGAAAATATGTGGTGACAATAAATGTTGTAACGCACAACTGAACCCATGATTAAGCGTTGAGACGAGACAGCGTCGTATTCGGATAGTGAATGTAAGTAAAAATAACATTTCTTATTTATTCTTCTAGTAATTGAAGACGATAAATTTTACACTGGACCAACAGCAGAAAGAAATCTCCGCATGAAAATCCATCAACCGTTCGGCGGCAGCTCAGGTAAATTTGTGAAATCAAGTAGCACACCAAGAGATCCCACGAAAAAGATCTCAGCGGATTAGGGGTTCAAGAATTTACCCGCGGTAAGGCATGCCTGTCGTAAGTACAATAGTTTCCGCCAAAGTCGGGTTTTTATACCGGAACAACCTGGATCTGTGTCCGGCTAAGGACTGCCACTAACGCGATATTCCCCGAGAATGTATTTGGGGAAAATTTTTGCGGTTACTACAACAACAATAAAAACAACATCCGATGAAAGGAAATAAATTTTACTGTCAGCGATATAATTGTTTATCTTTCGAAGCCTCTTTGCAACCGGAGCTATTGCGTTTCGTGCTCCATACTTCCAGTCATTTCATTTCCACTGTAATTAAGCAGGCTCTAAGCTATGGGCATACACACATACAGCACTCTGAAGACATGTTTTCATAGCTAAGTCTATTTAACCCGTAGACTGTCGTTTACCTTGATGATTTTTTTATGTCAAACAAGTAGGACTTCCGTGCACCCTTAAATTAAATATCTCGCTTTAGTTCCACTAAAGGACCCTCTCCTTTAACAGTAAGCTAGTGCTCCACACAAGTTTGTTAACGCATCTCGTACAGGAGCTATTCTCCCCTTCTTCTTCTTTACTGGCGCTTAAGCGATTATAGCCGTTGGACGCCAATTAGAGATACCAAGTTCAGCCAGGTCCTTCTTAACCTGGTATTTCCAACGGAATGGAGGTTTCCTTTCCATTCTGTTTCCATCGGCGGAAACTGCATCGAAAATCTTCAAAGCTTGAGTGTTCTTATCCATCCGGACTACGTGACCTAGCCAGCGCAGCTGCTGTTTCTTAATTCGGTGAAATATGTCAATGTCGCCGTATATCTCATACAGCTTATCATTCCATTGGCTGCGGTATTCGCCGTTCCCAACTCGTAGAGGACCATAAACCTTACGCAGAACCTTTCTCTCGATTCATCAGGTGTTGTCATCGCCCATGCCTGCACACCATATAGCAGGACGGGAACGATAAGCTAGTTGTGGAGTTTGGGTTTCGTTCGTCGAGAGAAGACTGGTCTTTTAAATTACCTACTCAGTCCAAAGTAGCACCTGTTGGGAAGAGTGATTCTGCGTTGGATTTTCAGGCTGACATTGTTGTTGGTGGGAAGGTCAAGAACTCCAGGTGTATTTCTGATTTTAAATAAAAGCTTCCATAAGAGTCCTTCGGCCGTGGGTCCCTCCATTTATTGGAAACACATCAGGCCTGTTGGTTTCTAATAAGCATGAAATTATTTTCGCTTCGGATTTGCTAGAAGGTGGTCTAGATTTGGCTTTGGGATGTCCTCTCTTTACCTTCTGGTAACCTTTCTGCAAACCTTTTCTATATCTATTTAGTGCATCGGCTTATGTGGTGCTTGCTGAGTTTGGAAGAAACAAAGAAGGGAATATATTGAGAGAGAGAATATATCCATCTTCACAGCGCATACCATTTTAGATCTATTGGTGGGTATTAAAATGGTATCTAAATCCATTTCAATACCTTTTTCCCATTCATATCTTGACTGCAACCTTACTTGGAAGATCCTGTTGTAATCTAACCTTTGGAGAAAGATATCGTGAGCTCATCCGCATATACATACTACGAGTTTCAGTCTTCCATCATTGAATTCGAGCAGTATTTCCTTCAGCGCCAACACGCACATAAAAGGGGATAAGACACCTCTCTGCGGAGTTCTTCTGCTAAAGTAGATTATTTTATGCCAAATATATTTTCTTAAACAGTATATATGTATGTATGTATATACATTCTCCATACCCAAAAATGCTATAAAACGTTTTGTCGGCGCCTGTGTGTGTGTGTGTGCGCGTGGGTGTGCTGGTGTGGGCGTGCGGAAATGAAGCGAAACGAATATAAAGAGTAATAACGTTAACGACAGCAAAAAATAATCTCATAATTCATAAAAATCAACAACAACAACAACAACAATAACAACGAATCCTATATGAACTATGAACGAGGAAAGCGATAACTATAAACATACACATACATACTTGCAACGGCCAGCGTTATAGTGATGCAAGAACAATAAGCGATGCTCGAGGACGAAAGGACGAACGGGCGTTGGCTGTGGGGTAGGGAAAACAGCCTGAAATTGCGCATAACACATACATATTGCCTAAAGCGACTGCAATAACAACGAAACATAAACAAAAAGCAAAAAAAACAGAAGAAAATCCAAACAGAGAGTGCAACGGCAGTGGCTGCTATGGGAGAGCATAAACTAGTTAAAGCAGCTGCAGAATGGCGGTCACAAAAGTTACAACAACAACAACAACAACAAAATCAAATAGGAACCATTCAGCACGGCAGAATACAGACATAAACGGTGAATTCAAAAGCGAAAAGCAACAAAATCATGAACCAAATTGCTAATATGTGGCCAACAGCAGCGGGCAGCGTAATAAGTTTGCGGCATAAAGCCAGTAACGGCAGCAGCAACAATAACAACAACAACAACAACAACAACGACGACAACGATAACAAAGTGCAAAAAATATTATGAAGTAAAAGCAATCAAGCACAATAAGCCAAAATAGAAACAATGATGAGGAAATTGGTAACGCGTAAAGAGTGAAATAGCAAAACGATAGATGTGAGCAAGAGGGAAGGGGTAGGAGTAGAGGAGAGAGCTTACATCAGAGAGAGGGAGGTAGTTTATGGTCCAACAGCCAGCGGCAAAAGTAATAACAATGAAAGCCGTTTGAATCGAAATATACGTGTATGTACATATGCATGTACGCCTACAAAATAAATTTACCAGCAACAATGATAAGGAAGAGCTCTGCTTGTTTGGTAGCGGGCATACGATATTCAACGCTATAGATAAGAAAGACGTGTCTTTCAATCGAATTCTGCCAATTGATTACTATGCAGACCAAAGAGTTGTAGAAAACCCAGTTTTGTCCATTCCTCGTTCTACTTAGGATCGGACATCCCACAAACGTCATTACACAGTATTTTGCTTGAAGACTTGGGCCTTAAGACTTATAAAGCTCAACTAACACAAGAACTCAAGCCGGCCGATCATCAAAAACTTGGTGTATTTGCTAATTGGGTTCTTGAAGTGCATGAAAATGATCAGGAATTTCATGGAAAAATCATCTTGACTGATGAGACTTACTTCCATCTCGATGGCTACGTCAATAGGCAAAACTGTCGTATCTGGGGCGCGGAAAATCGAAGATTTTTTGTTAAGAAATCTCTCCATCCTCAACGCGTAACCGTTTGGTGTGGTGCGGTTTATGGTCCGATGGAGTCATTGGATCTACTTTTTCGAAAGTGAGGTTGGTGCAACAGTTACGGTGAATGGATTGCGCAATCGAGAGATGATTTATAGCCGGAATGGGATGGTATATATCTTGACAACGTTTACTTTCAACAGGACGGCGCTACGTGCCACACGTGCAACGAAACTATCAAACTTTTAAGGTGGAAGTTTTCGGACCGTGTCATCTCTCGGCGAGGGGATCACAATTGGCCACCGAGACTTTGGTCCTTTACGCATTGAGGACGGCAAATACCGCAGACGATGGAACGTTGAGCTGTACGAGCTATACGATGATATTGACATAGTTCAGCGAATGAAGAGACTGCGTCTATGCTGGCTAGGTCACGTCGTCCGAATGGATGAAAGCATTCCAGCTTACAAGTGTATTCGATGCAGTAGCCCGCTGGTGGAAGCAGAGGATAAGAGAAACCTCCATTCCGTTGGAAGGATCAGGTGGAGAGCGAACAGATTTCACTTGGTATTTCCAACTGGCGTCAAATAGCGAAAAGAAAGGACGAATGGCGTGCTATAATTGATTCGGCTATTGTCGCATAAACGGTGCCAACGCCAATAAAGCAAAAGAATACTCCTTCCTTTAGTGTCACTTGAAATATAAGGGCTTCAGGGCAACGCCGATTGAAGACCTCAAAGGTTGAATTCTTGAAGCTACTGAAGGCATAAATCAGGCATTTTGTAAATTGTTGTTGGAAATGTCTATAAAAAGGATACGGTCCCGTAAACGTGACCATTTAGCTGATATTGGCTTCCATTATTAATGGGATATCCTCCTCTTTACATTGAAGTAAACATCCGATCATTTATCTCAAAAAGTGTAATTTTTCTTGGAATATCAAAATAACACCTCTTATTAGGTAAACCCTGTAAAAAATAAAGGCATGGTTTTCTTCCGATTTCTAAATACCATTTGATTATTATTTGAATTTCTCCATAACAAGGACAGTAGAATAGACGGAAGCGTACCCTGAAATGAACAAACTAAATATATCCATTGTAAACCGTGCAGTAGGGTATAAAAAGATATAAACTGCAACGCTGATAATAGTAACTGTCCAGCAAGCTATGGAAACTAAATAATACCAACAACAAAAACACCTAATAATTATTTGTTGGAAAATTAGGCCGCAGAGTCCATCATGAAGAAACAAACCTGGATGTATGGTAGAGAGAGGCGTTTCATTGCTTAGTCAACTTGTCAATATTACTGTCATTGCTGTAATCTTTACAATCAGTCTATATGGTACATATTAACTCATGCTGCACAAGTAAATCATATAATGTATTTTAATAATGTTCTCAAAATTTAGTCTTCAACCTTTTTTGCTTGATAATTATAATTAAGGTAAAAATGTAAAGGCAAAGAGTAAAGATTTTCCTTCGACAGAAAACAAAGTTTTTTTTTATCTAAATCAGTTACCGAACCAAAAACCAAATTGTAAAATAACTCAATAATAATTTTATATTCAATCAAAAAAATAAATAAATAAATAAATAAATAAATAAATAAATATAAATTCTTCTATTGGATGGGCTACAAATATTTGGAAAATGTTGTCAATATCTTAATCAGTTTTCGGAATCGAAAGCATTCGAAGATGTGAAGTGCCCCATTCTCAGCAGTATTCGCTCTTCTGAAAGCAAACCCTTTCTATCATAAACCCTCTCACCCGGCTCATCGGATGTTGTCAATGTCCACGCTACTGTATCATGTAATGAAGATCGTCTTCTAGACATTTAATTTCGTACGTTGTGAAGGAACTTTTTTTTCCATTACCTACTCAGTCCAAAGTATCCCCTGTTGGTAAAGGTTATTCTGCGTGTGATTTCCCACGCCGTTATTGGTGTCAATATAGGTCTCTAGATGACAACAGATATTTGGTCGTGTCCTCTTTTACTGGAACCATTCGCCTCGTTTCTTTGCTTTGACATCAGTTCTTTGAATACCTGGTTGACGTAGCAAAGGCTGCAATAGGCATTACCGCATCATTCATAAGGCACACACAATGGTTCGTATATTTGAGAAGGTGCGAAGTACCTCACAGTGATATCGAAATGGTCCATCAGGCCTAAGTGCACTGGTTGCTCTGACTCAACTCAAGAGCGCTGTTATTGGGGCTAAAGATGTCAAAGCCGTCGGCATGCGCCAGCAAAGACTCGATACATGACGAATATCTGACCAGTGCTGCATGTGTAGGAATGTCTAGTCGGTTAGTCTACGGAATTTGATGCTTTCTTATTCTTTATGCGGACAATTGCTATTTGATTTTTAAGACCTGCGCTTTCAATGCCACCAAACGGATGTTGGATAAGTGTTCCAGTCGCAAACACAGTATGTCCTAGACATCGGTTATCACACTACCTGTTTGATTCCTACCTGAGTATGCTTCGATCTTGCAACCTTTTGTAAGTCCCCGCATTTTTTCAAAGAATTTTCAACCGTTTTCTCTGTCATACTCACGCATTTCGGTACTTTTCTTGTCAGCAAATGCCTCAGAGAGTAGACACTTGCTAAATACTAGTGTCATGTCTTCCTTCTATCACAACCTGATCGATTTCATTTCGATAGTGCGTGCCACGGTAAAGACGAAATTTTATATTTTTATCTCTGATACTGATTTTTACTTTTGCACCTTCGTGTGGCTGCGAGTGTCTTAAGTGTATGGTTACTGAGATTTTTGCAGGCATACTCACCGGTAATTGAGCTGTAACAGAAACGCTTTTACATTTGGCAAAAAGTTTAGGGTATAAAATCTGTTGTGATGTATCCAAGGGGCGGTGCGGTCGGTTGTCGGAAGGTCGTAGCAAGGTATGCAGCCACCTGACAAGGGAAAAAGATGTCAGGAACTGCTATGAATTGAAATGAAAATGTAACACATGCGATAACAAAACTACAAATGGAAACATAAATTGACTGCCACAAACCAAAAAAAAAAAAAACACAAACAAACACAAAAATGTCATAACACTAGTTTACATTAAAAACATTAAAAAGAAAGGGCATCGAAATTAAATCCTACTCATAAGAATATTTTTGATTTCTCACAAAATTTTAAACGAAATTTTCTTAGAAGAAATTTCCATTTAATGACATACATACACATATGGTAATTGTTGTTTGCAAATCTTCCAACAGTTGGAGGCACCTTCAAACGGCTGATGGAATTTCATGCGCACATCTTTTACTTCAGGTCAGCAATTTTAGCCCTCCTAATGGTATTACCCATCGCCAACTACTCGGCAATTAGTGACATAGCAGCTTGAATTTTCTAGTGGACGCAAAGGTAGAATCCGACGTGTGGAGCTCAGGAAATCAGATAATAATACAGAATTTTGTAAAATATCCAATAATAATTTTCTTTTTTTTTCTTTTTGTAAATCAGTGTAAAAAGTTGTAGAATTTTTGGTTTCTGATATGACCAATAATACAGCTTTTTCCAATTGAAAAAGGTTCAACAAAACCACACACAAACGACGACATGGCTCAGACTATTCAAACTACTCAAAGTTACAGTGCAAAACTCTTGCCTACCTTTTCCTGTGTGTCTACGTGTACGTGTCTGCAGGCGCTTGTTGATATCCTTCGAACGATTATGGTCAGCTTATCTCGAAATAGCCAACTGCAGTGTCTCCTTTCACATTTATGGCAATAGTCATTTTCAATTTGCCAACGAAATGTGTTGTAGTTTTCATTGTTTGTGCCATCCCATGAATGACAATGTCTAACTACTCGTACATATTTCTTGATTAGCTCACGTTCGGTTTGTGTAATGTCGAGTGTTGACAGCGAGCAATCTGAACTGAAAAGTAGTAAAGTAGATTTTCTGTAAATTCTTGAGATTGTCTTATTTCAATTTCTCCAATACCTAAAAGGGTTAATGTATGTGAGAGGAAAAACTTTTGAAAGTACAAAAATTACTTTCGGAATGATAAAAAAAATTTTTGTTCGTATGAATAAATAGGTAGGTACATACACATCGCACCTCCGCAGCAAGTGTCAACGTCTTCGAGTGTATTTGTGTTGACCTGATAATCAAAGCTCCCAATAAAAATCCAGCGGGCTTTCGGAGACGGCTTAGTGTGAATTCTAGGTCCCCCATTTTTTGGAAAAAAAAATTCCCAACACAAATTTAAAAAGGAGTTCAGTCGAAAATCGCACCGGTGTCCTAACCGACATAAGTTCAGAACCTTTTCTACCTCATATATAATATAATGAAGATCCAATTTTTGAACGATTTGTGGACTTAATATTAATATTATCCGCGTATGTTGTGTTTGGTTCCACCCGGACTTCGTATTTCTTACTTGTCTGTACGTAGTTTGGTTACAAGGAAAGCCAGAAAAATTCTTATTTTTCTTAAGTAGCGTTCGAGCCGCTTACTTTATCCTTTACGCAGATCGGCGCTTATAGTACACGTCAGGTCTTTATCCACATGATCTACCTTTTCCACTGCGATTACTACGTCGTAAACAATTCCATCATGCATATTATTAGCTGGAGTTACTACGAAAAGGAAAAAAGACCAAATATTTTTCGTCTTTTTGGAATCCATAATAGACACTGTTATTGATTGCTTGATAGAAAAAATTGATTGTGAATGAAAAGCCGAATCGTGAATGCCCTGAGTATTGAAAGACGTTTCGCCTTATCATCACACAGGTGAGAAAACAACAAGATAAAAGAATTGAGAGTGAGAGTGGTAAAAGTATTTTTGGAAGATACATTTTCGCGGGTTTTGTCACAAGCTAGTGCTAATACTCTTATTTCAGGCAACGCTTATCCGATTGTGTCAAGAGCCGACATTTCGAGGAATATTTTTCGTGAAAACAGTAATGTTAATCGTCCTTAAAGTGATAAGTTCTATTGATTTGATGTTATTTCTATGGTTTATGGTGAGAGTGAGTGGTTCCATTCGGTAATTTTGATGCCAATAAAGGCACGTCGTCCTGATCGACCAGCCACGCAAAACCGACATGCCAACTGCAAGGAGACAGCAGAGCTAACAAACTTCACTCATGTGACATCAAAAATGAACCAGTTTACATTAGCTTTTCATAGCAAAGCAGGTTAATCATTAGAAAAGAGTATTGTGTTTCATCGCGACAACACTAGACCACATACATCTTTGTGAACTGAAAAAATTTCGATTTACCCACCATATAGCCCGCGTCTTCCACCATCTGGCTATCATTCTTTTGGATCTCTGTAAAGCCCACTTGATGGTAAAAAAAAATTGGTCTGTAAAAGATCCGCTAAACAACGTTTGACCAAATTCTTCAACGATAAGCTACAGAGCTGTTTCACAGAAGGAATTATGAACCCGAAAAGAGTTTAAAGACAATAACAGTCAATATATAAGTACTTGACTTAAACTAATTTTCACTGAAGAAATTTAGTTCGATTAGTGAGGTTAGTCTCAAATCAACTCAGTTGAAATATTTGTGATTATGTTGACCCATTCGGCAGGGAATTTCAACCTATGCGTGTATATTTCTGACGTGAAATAAATTGCTCCTCATAAAAATTCAACGGCCGTTCGGATACGAATTTTTTAAATATAAGCCTGTAGGTCCCTCTAATTGCTGGAAAAGCATAGATAGGTATATTAACCAAAGAATAGAGGAAAAGAATGAAATAGAGTTCGAAAATCGCACGGAGAGTCTGTTTCATGACAAAATGTCACGTATCAAATTAACAAGCCTTCAATAAGATAACGCTGATAATATTGCGAACAAAAGTTCGGTAAGTTGACCAGAAAAAAGTTCCTTTAGTATTTATTCGTAATCATTGTCCTCTTTTACCAGTTGAAATTTGCCGGTTTTTCCCGATAAAGAGAACACTTAATTTTCAGAGGAATCTCAAATTTTTTTTATTCAAAGTATTGACCATTGGTTTCTACACATTTCGCCCATTTCTCTGGCAAATTATGGATACCATTCCAAAAAAACTTTTTCTCTTTCGATGAAAACCATTCGACGAGCCATTTTTCGACTTCTTCAAAATTAGCGAAGCACTGCTCTGCAAGAGAGTGTCCCATCGATGCGAAAAGGTGATAGACGGACGGGGCGAGGTCTGGAGAGTACGGCGGATGCGATAATATTTCCCAATTAAGTGTTATTAATGTGTCTTTCACCAGTTTAGCGGTTTGAGACGGCGCGTTGTCATGCTGCAAGATAACTTTGCCATGTCTTCGGGCCCATTCCAACCGTTTTTCGATCAACGCATGATTCAAATTGATCATTTGTTGTCGGTAGCGAACCGTGTTCACTGTTTCACCAGGTTTTAACAACTCGTAGTACACCACACCACACTGGTCCCACCAAACACAGAGCATTGTCTTACGGCCAAAGCGATTTGGCCTTGCAGTCGATGAGCCAGCTTCACCAGGGGAAAGCCATGATTTTTTTCGCTTCGGGTTTTCAAAATAAATCCATTTTTCGTCCCTCGTGATAATTCGTTACAGAAAAGATTTCCTTTCGAATCGTTGAAGCAGCATTTCAGAAACGGTTTTTCGATTTTCCGTTTGTCTATCGTTCAGCTGGTGTGGCACCCATTTTACATACTTCTGGATCTTTCCCATGGCTTTTAAACGTTGGCAAATTGCTCTTCGAGCGGAAGGCCTCCACTTCTTTGGAAAACTAGCTGGGGATGAACCTGACGGTACTTGGTATTTCCGATTAGCGCCAAACAGCGAATGAATGGCGTAATGTTCTAAATTCGGCTAAAATCGAGTGAGCGCGGTACCTATCCCACTAAAGAAGAAGAAGATTATATTTAGTGTGGTGAGCGCAATAAATGGTGGATATCATCGTCAAACAAACTCAGATTGTATGTAAAATAAGTAAATATATTATTGGGGAATGACGAAAACGAAAATTAAATAAACACACAACTATCACTCCTTCTTCTGCTATAGGAATTACTAATTGTTATAACGGTATATCCTGAATTTATTACACACACACACACACAGCTAGCTATGAGCAAATGCGCCTACAAATATATAAAACTTGTAGATGACTTGATGACACATGTATTTAATTTTATTTATTACGTATACATACATATACATATACCTACATATATGCATATGATATTTATATGGTACAATTAACAATTTCAAGGATTTACATGTAATTAAAATGTACAATTATTTTGCTATTTATTATGCGGAAAATGTGGCAGCGAATGTGGTTGCAAACGTTTGGGTTGTGTGCGGCTTTTTCGGTTTTTTGCTTGTGGCTACGCGTTTAACCAACAAAAGCGGTTACTTCATTATTCACGGCCAATTGGCTGCCATTTTTTACACACACAAATCCACACACACACACACACACACACACACAGATTGATTGCATTAATGTTAACTGTTGCAAGTGACGATTCAGAAAAAAGGTCATAATAAAAATATATATATACATATATACCTATATATATTATTAATAAAATATGAAAAAGGTGGATTAAAAAAACACACACACACATTTATAAAAAGTTGGATTATCCTGTTGGTGGTGGAGACGCACAACGGCAGCATTGCAAAATACAACTAACAATTAACATTTCTACTACTCAAATATTATGATAATTAAACCGTCAATTAAAAACGCAAATATAATTGAATAAATATACTCATACATATTCATATTCATATTCATATTCATACATATATACTCGTATGTACATATATGTATAATGCATAAATATTACGTTGCGGAGTGAAAATTAAAAAAAAGTGGATTAATTGATTGAATTTATAATTCCTTACCTATTGTATGTAGAGGAGTATATATTGTGATAGACGAAAGATAAATGTTTTGGTTGTGCATACTCTCCGGGGTCTTAAAATAGGACTCATACCTCTAGTTAATCGTAGTCAATTATGTATTCGTCTCCGTGTGACTAGGAACATGCACCGGCCAGCATTGGAAAGTGTAAACCCCGGTATCGATCACTGTGAGCAGCTCGATACTCGCTCGATACTTGTTCGTTGCTACGAAAAAGCTCTAATTGCTCAAGCTCAAACTCGAAAAATTTCCAGCAATGAGAAATGAACGAGTGTGCTCGAACAGCTCGAAAACGTTCGAACAAAATCTTGAGCTCTACTGTAAACCTGTTTCCGTGCGCTACTGCATATCGGGATCACTTTTCAGATCAGTAGCTTGTAACGATCCCTACCTTTTTAAAGACAAAAAGCACACAGAAATTTAAATTTAATTCGAAAGAGCATTCTTTGGCATTTATTTTCTGAAAATTATCTCTTTCAAATATTGGCCGCAGCTATGTCTCAGATGGTCCATCCGTTGAATCAGATTTTTGATGGCCCGATCGAGTATTTTATCTGGTAACTGACTAATGATATGCGTGATATTCTGTGAGCTTTACCGCTTAGACTTAAGACTTTACATACAATATCCTCACCGAAAAAAGCCTAACGGTGTGATATTACAAGATCTTGGTGACCAATCGGCTGGCCCAGCGAAGTGTTCTCTCAATAAATCCATTGATTGATGCGATATGTGGGAAGTGGCGCCGTCTTGTTGAAATCAAAAGTCGCCGAGACCACGAGCTTCAATTTCAGGTATCAGATAGTCAGTTATCATGGTGAGATAACGGTCGCCATTGACGGTTAAGTTCTCACCGGCATAATTTTTGAAGAAATATGGACCGATCAGTCCACAGACCACACCAAACCATTGTTTTTTGTATAAAATGGCAGCTCTTGAATCTCTTCAGGTTGCTCTTCGTCCCAATTGCGGAAACTTTTCTTGTTTACATACGTAATGAGCCAAAAATGGATCTCATCGCTGAACAAAATTTGGCCCGCGACTGCGTCCGGAGGGAACTTTAAGATGATTCTAATAAGGTTTCTCAGTTTTATTATAGTATAAACTTTATTACAATTTAGAAACCATTATGGTATATATTATAGTATTTATATCTTCCACATATTGAGCAAATGGGAAGGAAAAGTGTTCCCAATAGCAATTTCGACCCAAAGCTACTATGTATCTATGTCAAACAATGAATACAAGTTTTTCGAATAGATCGGTACTAGGTTCACTTCCCGAGAAATCCTTTCTTACCTTTCTTATCCGGTGCATATGCACACCCTCGCATTTTCGCTCCCTACGAAAAGTTGTTTGGGCTATGGGTTGATCCGTCAGTCCTTCAGGACAAAGCCTTTTTTATATACATATATAGATGACCTTTTATGGTTCTTGATATAGTCTTCTGTGGTTTATCAACGAGAACTTCACCAAATGATTTTCAGCTCCTTGCAGAGATCAAAGTTTGCACCATATGAAGGGTGCAGTAAAACTTCCCAACCGAGCTCGGTTATTTTTGATTTGTCATCAAAAATGTAACTACCTATATATTTATGATGTTGGGTGTATTCATGATGAAAGACAACAACTTTTCCTTTGATCAATTCTGAACGCTTTTCTAGAAGAGCTTGTTGTCAGCTAGTTGACTGACAGTCGAGCTGAAAAGACATAATTTTGACAGATTGCAGCAGCTCATAATGAACTAATTGGACAATTTCCTTCCAACAGGAAGTGGGAAGAGCAAGCGACATGAGGTAAAAAGGTCTGCCAGTGAATGCAGACAATGAAAAATTTCTAGACTCATCAAATAAGCAGTCAGGACATTGGCGTCTTTGATCCTGGGACCCTGTTGACTATTCTCTTTCTCCTTAAGCTCGAAAGACGCACTACTTTATGCTACGGGAGAACGGATTATGACAACATCTGTTGAGTTAGCGATAGCTTGCTAGATTTTTGTAAACTAGCGTCAGCGAAGAAGTACGTGGGTCATGAAATTTTTACGTGGCGGCCGTAATAGCGCTGTGGCAAGAATTACGCGGTGTCATTCTGTAGACCAGGGTTCGAGTTCTAGTTCAACCAACATCCAAAATTATAGGAAATTAATCTTTCTATTTATAGCCCCTCGACGGAGAGTGTCAAGCCCTTCAAGTATATTTTTGGCATGAAACAAAAGCTTCACATAAAAATCCATGGAAAGTTCGGAGACAGCTTAGTATAAACCACAAATTGGAGGAAGTGCTCGGCCGGAAATCGCTTAAGTGGGTACAAAGCACCAATTATACTTATATTAAATAGTTTAAGGCATAGAGGCCTTGGCTAGCTCAGTACGCGCTTCTGGAATCGGAAAAATAAAAAGATCTTCGCTCCGACTGCTGCGTAAACTCGTCCATAAGGGGTGCCTACATCGTTTGAGAAGATTGTCACACAATTAAATGATTTCAATTAAAATAAGCTCCTGCCAAGCTTTGAGCTTGCTTAGTCTAATTAACAAACACTTACTTAACGCAGATGTGAATGTATTTAAGTGGGTCTTAACAAAAACTGTGGAACGTTTCAGAGAATGCCCTGCAAATGACCATAAGCAATGAATAATGTCGAATATACATTGCAATAACTAGAAGAAGGAGATTAACATCAAAGTCTGAGTAGTCTAAGCAACAGGAAGGCAAACAGCAAACAGCAAACAGCAAACGGCAAACGCCATAAGGCACGTGCATCAACCACCAACAAAGCGAACCGTTTATTGAGCGTTAATTGAGGCTGCTCCGTTAGTGAGCTTCTGCTTTTGAATGACTCTGGGACGATGCCACCGAAGATGATGTTTTCTATTATACGTATTATTGCCATTGCTTTAAGCTGACGTCGAATCATTAAGTTTACAAAAAATAAACGATGCCAACAACAACACTAAATTTTGGCATGGATAATGATAGCGATGACGATGTTGGCATATAAACTAAGGCTCACACTAAAGCACTAAAAACCCATTAACAGACTGACACAGTAGCAAAGACGATGACGATGATGATGATGGCAAAAGCAGAAGCGACAAAAACAACAAGGATAGCAGTACTAACACCACTAACAATGCCAGTAACTGGTAATGAGTAGTGCCTGAATGGAAAATGCGCTGTTGCGCCTACACACAATCACATACAAACATATACCATATAGGTACAATGTAGAAAGTAAATAAACAAACAAAATATATAACCAGCGCAGGCATAGAGCCAAACAATCGACAAATCATTCCAGCCAATTTGGGAGACTAGAGCACAGTCACTTCGCAGACAAGCCAAAAGAATGTGGAGGAGGAGGTATGGAGCGCGTGTAGCCGGTTGTAGAATCAAATAACTCATATACTATGGCAATAGGGAAGCTCTAGCATGAAAGGGTAAATGTAAGGTATGTATGTACATATGTTTGTATAAAAATATATTAGGGTGTTCATCAGTACTACACGGTATGTCCCAAAAATAACCGAACTTTTTGGATATAAAATAGTAAAATACACATTATATTATCTTTGAAAGTTATTATTTATTCAAAATAGGTTCCATTTGACTCAACACAACGTTTGGAACGATCAAACAGCGCATGCAAAGAATTTTTATGTCATTTATAGAAATGTTCTTCAGTACCTCGGTTACGGCTGCTTCATTTTTTTCAATTTTTTTTTAATTTTTTAAACTTCAATTTCAATTTTTTTTCAAGTTTGACACAAAATTTTATATTTGCTCTTTGTTCCATTTTTTTTGGAACCATTAGCACACTTTTGGTTTTATTGAAATGGCTGTCACTTTTACATCTGTCATCCGACTTACAAGAAGTTAGGTGCGTTTGAAAAAGGATGAATGTACCTTTTTAATGTTGCACATTTTCAATAGATGGCGCTGTATGTTGTATGATTTAAATATAAAGTTCGGTTATTTTTGGGACACACCGTGTATATATAGTTTTATTATATTTGTGAACACCTCGTACTTAGAGTGCTTGTATCGAGCGTTAGAAAAGACAAAACAACAATTTAAAGCAAAGAATAAAAATTGGTTTTCAATGTTTTTCAAAGCGTCCACAAAATATTTACTAAGGACTTTCATTTGGAATTTGTGTTCAATTAATTGGGTAGATGTCGGCTGCACAGTAGTTCATATCCCCTTCAGCGTTAAGGCTGGGGGATGGACGGAAGAGAGTGACTCCTCGTAAAATATATGGTACTATAGTAATACCTCAAGGAACTGGCTAGCACATTTGCTTTCTCACATTAATGGATTTAATTATATCATTATAGGTATAAGGACTCGATCACGAAAAAATTTGAAATTATAATAAAAAAAAATACGGATAAATATTTTTGAATGATTCTGCCTGGTTAATAATGCAATACCACTTCATTAATATGGCTGACGTGGCTCGCCTTCCCATTCTGTTCTATTCCTCGACTCAATTTTTCAACATATTGTCGCTTGTGCGGCCTCCTATGACTTCAATAACGACTTCAGTATCGTGTTTTAAGTCATGAATCGCCTCTGGTTGGTTGGTATACCATTTATCCTGAATGGCTTTCCACAAAAAATTGTCCAAGAGAATCAAAGGAATATTCAATGAGCACGGCACCGTAACCATCGATATTGGCGGTAGCAACAGTTTCTTCCTCGAAGGGGAAAATGAGCTATATTGGAAAACATAATATATTGGACAAGACCACGAATTGCCATAACGGGTCTTTTCCAATCCATCTACTTAATCAAGGAATAACAAATCTCCCTCTGCTAAAGTAATTTCTATGCTCCTACAAGTTGCTAGTAGACCAATGCCTTTATTCAGCAACAAACTCCATCGCAATCTCAGCTTGATTTCGTACCAACTTGAATTGAATATACCCATTTTATTTACTCTGCCAGAATGTCCACAAGAATTACATCAATTAGGACAAATGTCGCCCGAAATCTGCAAGCTTTCAGCTTTCTTTATGTTACTTGCTGCTCAAAGCAGAGACCCAAACAGTGGCAGAAGATAGAACTTATCACTCTGCTCTGTGTTCAAATCAGGGAAAGCTCAATTTAGCAGTATGAAATTTTATCGCTTTTAACTACTGTCTAAAATTGCTGTTGGAGGCACACCTAAAGTTACTAGAGCACTTTCCCCGTTGGTCGTTTCAATAAATTATTTTGATATAGCGTGGATTGTAGACAAACCAAGCTGGATCTTGCATTAACCAAGCAGAACATAGCATAGTTTTTTTCTCGGTGTATTTTTTTCATTGCAGCTGATTTCAACGTAGCGAGACCCAAGCCCAGCGCACAAAATCGTTATAGGAATAGGTTTAGATTCAGGACAAAATTGTATTTCGAGCCGCTTGCCTCAAGACCGGCCACTTGTAGCTCCACCACTGGTGAACAGATAATACAAAATGACTCAAATGAATACTTAAACTGAATATAGTAGAATGGCTTAACTAAATCTCCCTCTATTTGTAAGTAACTAAGGCTACACAACGGTGGATACTGGTGGTGAACGAGTACAAGGACAAATATATTCTGTCCTCAAACAAACAGCCATCCGATTCGCGACTCTGGTCCCACGTCACTGTTGGCAGTCATGCGAGCTAAGTCATGTCGTTCATACGCGCGAAAATACTCGAGCTTTGAAAGTATTCCATGTGGTATGCGCCAATGGAAGCAGAGGAAAAATAAGACCTCCATTTTGTTGGCAATATCAGGTTTAAAAGGACCTGACTTCACTTCGGGTCTCCAACGATGGACTAAGGGAAGAAAGGAATACCGCCACGAGGGGTGGCTGATAATGTCCCTACCTAAGGTAGTTAGAAATAACACATCATCTCGGTACTGATAACACTAATTGTGGGTCTCATTATTAGTATAAACAACACAACTTTTTTTTATTAGATTCATTAATTTGTCGTTCCTGGAACAAGCAACAACACTATGTCAACGGAAATTGGAAATATTCTCGCGAATTGTGATTAAATTCTTTGTAAAAAAAAAGAAATTTTTAAAGAGATGTCATTGGTTCTTCATATACGATGGTGAAAATATGGGCTCGGCTATTTCCACAAGGTAGGGAGACCTGTGAAAATGATCCTCGCCCGGGGCGCCCAGTGACGGTCGTGACCGAAGAAAATATTCAGAAAGTCGACAAATTAGTAACGGCTGATCGAAGTATTAAGTTGTGGCGGATAGCGGAAGGATTACGGTTTCGCAAAGAACGAGTTGGAGAGATTTTGCATGAACATTTGAATATGAAAAAAATTAGTGCGTGTTGAGTACAGCGAATGCTCACGCCGCTCGACAAGCAGCGATGATATGAGGGTTGTAAAGATTTTTGAGAGTTGTGTCATGATGATTTGGATGAAATTTTCAACCGCATTGTAACAGTTCATGAAGCTTGGATTAAAATGGCTACCATTTTCCAGTATAGCGAGGGAATATTACTAATTGATTACTTACCAAAAAGAACTACAATGAACTTCCAGTATTAGTCTAATATGTTGAGCAGGGCAGTCGTACGGAAGAGATGTGGCAAGTTAGCGCGCGGAGTGCTATTTCTTCAAGACAACGCATCCATTCACACCGCTCGGGTTGCGAGTGATACCTTAAAACCTACTGTGTTTACAGAAATTGACCATCTACCCTACAGTCAAGATCAAATTTAGACTGCAGAATAAAGAATGTTTTTTCAGTGGTAAAAAGTCATTGTTTTCCTGATGTGAGAAGTAAATTTCACTTAAATGAAGATCATTTTGAAAAATAAAAAACCTAAAACTATACATTTGCTTCACTAAGTACTTTAGGCCGCGAACTTATCGGCCGCCCCTCGTAAATATTTTCAATAATTTATTATAATTATAGAATAACCGAAACATAACATGAAAAAAATAATACTTTTAAAGATTAAGATGAAACAACTCCATTAACCAATCTCTAAGCCATTCTGATTCTCATCCCCTATTCATGTGCACATACGAGTATTTATCATTTTACAGCACTTTAATATAATTTCAATTTATTTTTATTTATTTCCCTCCAATAATTGTAAAATCTTCATTCTGTTAGCTAACATATTTATGTTATTACTATTATTTATTATTATTACAATATTATTATTATTATTAACTTGCTTATCGCTTTCCATCTTTTTTATTTACTTCTCCGTAATAATTCATAAATGAGCACTTTTGAAAGTTTTACAACTTTTCGGAAAATAGAAAAAAGAAAATAAATAGATTACTTGCGAACTCCATTCAATGCCTCGACAACATTCATCCACTCAATATGGCATTATTGAAACTTTCGCAGATAATGGGGTACTTTTATGAGCTCATCTATTTGGCGACACAAAGCAAAGTTGGACAGCTTCGTATGAACTCTGCTCAGCTATTTAGCAGTAACCACACTCACCACCAGCTGGTCTACTATTCGTTTTGCGGTGCTCCACTTGCTAGACAGAAGACAGTCGGGCAGCGAATTTACTCTAAACAGCCGCAAATGGTGTTCGCGTGCAATATACTACCACTGTTTGAAAATAAAAATGGAAAAAATAGCTAATGCAATGTTAACCACAACAACAACAACAACAGCAACAGCAACAAACATCACAACATTTTGTGCTTGCAACATCATCAGCATTGGCATAATGGGCTTGTTTGCAAGTGTGTTATTGTGGATATAACAAAGGCAATGGATTGCCAGAACAAGTGTGCGGCATGTGGGGCTATGGCAAAGACGGTCGACGGACAAAGTGCATGGTAATGAAAATGAATAATGCATCCAAAAATATACAACATGTGGTACTCTTTGCAAGCATGCGGACATATACGCCGGGGTTCTTGAAACTAGATTAATCGAATACTAGAGTTCAGGAGTTCCACGTTAATCTCAGCTGAAGGAAAAATACATAATCTTTATGTCTCTTAAGAAATTAATATATCAGAGATCAGCTTAAGGTCTTGTTCAGAGTTCTGTGTTAAGGACGAGAACCTATCAACGAACTGATTTGATCTTATTACTGACGTATGATCTTTCTTCTTACTGAGCCGTGAATTTAAATAATCTTATTCCGCTGAACTATGTTTATGTCGTCGTTTATTTCGTACAGCTTAGCGTTCCATTGATTGCGATGCTCGTCGATCTCTTGGCAAGTGTGATTCTCCGTTGGATAAAAGGCCCATGTTGTTGTTGGTTTTGATGAGATTAGAAAATGCTTATAAATTAACCACGGAAAGATGCAGAAGACAGAAGAAATACATACGTACATATATTCGGAAAAATCGGCGGCTGATCTTATAACCGCCATTAATATTAGAAAGACTCTAAACTCATTGTTGGGCCAACTCGACATCTCGCCAATCTGTGCTCCCAGCCAGAGTAACATTTTCGCGCACTTCGCTTAATTTATGGTGAACGTAATCGGCATTCATTAAGGGCTAATATTCGACCGAATAGACCACGTCCAGCACGCAGCCGTGGCTGGGAGTGTACACGAAGACCGTGCAAGAACTGAAGCCGCTGCGTTTCCCAAGCGACATCGTTTCGCTCTATGGACTCTTGAAAATTTCCAAGAAAACCGATGTTTTCGAGCCAATTTTTGTTCAGCGATGAAGTCCATATCTGGCTCAGTGTGTATGTAAACAAGCAAAATTTGCCACATTTGGGACGAATAGCAACCTTAAGAGATTCAAGAGCTGCCATTTCATCCAGAAAAAACAACGGTTTGGTTATCAAAGATTCGGTTCCTATTTCTTCAAAAATTATGCCGGTGAGTAGGTAACCGTCAATGGCAACCGTTATCTCGCCATGACAACCGACTATTTGATGCCTGAAATTAGAGCTCCTGATCTCGGCCACATTTGGTTTCACTTCCCACACATCAAATGAATCAATGGATTTATTGAGAGAACACTTCGGTGAGTAGATAATTCCGCGTTTTGGGCCGGTTGATTGGCCACCAAGATCGTGTGATATCACACTGTCAGACTTTTTCCGGTGGGGTTATGTAAAGTTTAAAGTTCATGTGGATAAGCCCGCATAACATCACGCGTATCATTCCCAGTTACAAATGGAAATACTCGAACGAGTCATCGAAAATTGTACTCAACTATGGACTATCTGAGCCGTAGCCGCGGCCAATATTTTAAAGAGATAATCTTCAAAAAACAAATGTCAAAAAATTGTCTTTTGAATTATAATAAACATTTCCCAAAATTTGAATTTACGGGTTACGGGGTCACTAGCCTTTTGGAGAGCGTGCTTGAATAATGGGTTTGTCATATAATACCAACTTCGGGGATATTAATAAAGTAAAAAGTTCGTTCGGTTTTTATCTAAGAGATGGCGTTATTGTCCATACTACTAGTGTTACGTTTGTCTTTGACAGTTTTTCGATTGATTGACTCAGTACGTTGTGAGCGCTCGTCAAAGATGGACACCAGCAAAGAGAAAATTCGCTATATTTTACAATTTTTCTTCGATCAAATTGTCAAAAAAGCATGCAATTCGACTTTCTTGCTTTTTCCGCCTTTGGCACCAAGGATTCATCGGGAAGGCCAGGGTCATTCTATGCCCGATCTCTGTAAACAGAGGCTGAGCAACACGAAAAACTCCATCAGAATCGGGAAGGACTTCTCGATGTGGTGAGTTGTGATGAATTTTTATAAGAGAATAATATTTTCGAAAATAATAAACTTGAAAGCTTTGATATTTGCTACCGCATGGTCCTCAGTGGTCCTGAGAAGAATGCGTATATATTGTATATAGGTATGTATGTATTTTTAAGTTTTTATTTCTATAGCAAAAGCGGGTCAAATACTCCTTTTTGCGCCTGCAAGCAGCACAATTGCATTTCACTTTCGCTTTTTGCTTGCATCGCTGTGCTACGGTCAGAGTGCAACTCAGCATTTGTTTGGGCATTCTGTTGTTGTTGTGCATTTTTTTCTTTAATTTTTGGGCATTTTTTATACACGTTGTTGTTGGGCCGACACTGGTGTTGTTCGCTATTCGCTTCTTCCAGCGTTTTTATGCGAGTTTTATCAGATTTTTTCCGTATTTTATCTTGTTTTGTTTTTTGTTGCCGCAGACGTTTTGCTTGCAGCCTTATTGTTGTTGTTGTTGTTGTTATGGTTATTGTTGTTGCTGACTCACTGCTATTTGTTACCGCATTGTATAGTGCAAAACGCATTGTATTTATTGTATTTATCGCAGCGTGGCGTGGCAGCCACTTTACACAACGCCGACAGCGTATAAATAGCGACGCCGCAGCCACTTACATGGACATAAGCCGGATATACATACATACATACATAAATACATATAATACACACATATACAATACATACCATATATACAAATGGCTAGATGCACTAACTTATTTACAAACGCAGTAAACACACAATGTGGCGGCGCCGTTGAGTAAAAAAAATATCCAACGGCAATGTATGGTAAAACACTGTTAAATACATACATACGTGTAGATAGTCGTACATGCAAAAGGGCTACAATTAAATTGTTGCTGCCGAACTAAATGTCTGCCTCCCAAATTTTTTGTATTCCAATTGTTGGCCTAAATGGCCGATTTTTATTCGGGTTTTTTGCTTTGCCTTTGTCGGCTCTCTCCTCACTCGTCGCTTGCGTGGTTTTTAATTATTAACTTTAAACAAATTTTAATATCTTTATGTAATGTAACTTCTGTGTGTAGGTTTTTCGTTGTTGAAACTTTCTGTGTATTTTCAAGTGCTTTCGAAAGCGATTGAGATTTAGTATTTCGTCCTGGACCCGGACCTATACAGAAATTCGAAAGCGTCTTTCGAATTTAAATTATTTGAGTTTATTTCACGAATTTCATCTTTGAGGTCTTGACTCCATATGCTCTCAGTGACCAATTGCGATCACCTCTTCGAGAGATAACACGGTCCGATAGCGGAATCGCGCCGGACCATAACCGCACCAAACAGTTACACGTCGAAGATGGAAAGGCTTTTCAACAACAAATCTTGTATTTCTCGACTCCCAGATGCAAGAGTGTTGCTTAATGACGTAGCTAGCTAGGTGGAAATGGGCCTCATCAGTCAAGATGATTTTTCGGTGGAATCCTTGATGCTTCTCATGCATTTCAAGGGCACAAACAGCAAAGAAATGTCATTGTTGATAAACAGCCGTCTTGAGTTCTTGTGTCAACTGGACTTTAGGACCCAAGTCTTTATGCGAAATACGGTGCAGTGACGTTTGTGTACGGTCCAGTTGCAAAAAACGACGAGGAATGGACAAACCTAGAGTTCCTTCAACACTTTGGCCTACAGCAGTAATATTTTTAGTTGTTCTTCAGCGAACTGAATGTGTTTTATTCTTCAAATCACTAACTTGGCCCGATAGCTCTATCTTTTTTAATTATTTCTGTACTGCGGTTCGACAAGTTACTTCGCCACGACCGAAAAATATTTTAGTTTCACGAACCGTTTTTGCCAGGTTTTCATCATTTTTATAGTGAATTTTAAGAGTACATCGTTCTATTTTTATTATTGGCGTAGGTTTTGCTTTTCAAATGTTAGAAAACTATGGTTCATAAGTGACATATACCGGATAAGTCGATTAATCAAAATATCATCTCTTATGGGAAAACCCTTTGTTTCCATTTCAATTTGATTGAATCTTGGCTGAATTGGAGTATAATAGGATATAACTTGGCTTCTGGGTATACGGTTACAGTTGCAAGGTTAAAGCTAATTCTCGCGTCCTCGTCGGACAACCTGGAAACGTGAGCAGTCCTTGTGTAAGATGCGATAACCAACGGAAGATGAATTTTTTTGACGATTTAATTCATACCAGAAATACACTCGGAGAGCTTGACATCCCCTGCCGAGGAGTGACCGCAACTAAATCCATTTTCTATAATTTTGGATGTTGGTATAAATAGGATTCCAACATTGACTTCCGAATGGCAGTAGACAGTGCTCGGCTATTCCGGGAGCCTAAAATCAGGACTCAAAGAAAGGAACTTTATAAGAAGTACTCTGTAATATAGGGTTTAATGGTCCTCTAAATTTTTTTTGCAGTAATTGTTCACCAGAGGGCGACTGCTAGGAGACCACGGTCTCACGGGTGCTATTAAATTGTGACCTAATTCACCATGTTGTATCCTCAAGCAGCTTTAAGCAAATAGCAAGAAAATTTGGCTAAAATAATTTAAGGTCAACCACCTGAAATGTCTCCTAATTGGGTGGTGTCGGCAACTTAGACTAAGATCAAGAAGGTGAGGAAAAAATGTATCCCAACTTGGTTCGAAACACTATTATGCAGCAGCAAGGAAGGATACTTACCTCTATACTCAGAGGAGACCTGTCAATTAACACAAGGAAAGCTCAACGTCGAAAAGCTGCATTAACAACAGGCAACCAAACGGTTTTCCGCTCGATTTGTACTTCTACTCTCAGTATACACTTATTAGCACCTTACAGCACGGATATTGTGAGACTTAGTTTCGAGCTCTCTTTGTACATCCAAGCAAAATATTTGCTTTTGAGAAGGCCAAAAGAGGGCTAACACGATGAGGATTGCAGTGAAGAATAAACAGACTTACTGCCACGCAGATAGTACCCACAGTATACTGCATTTATGGAGGAAACGCTTCCTTGCGAAATATGATCGGACAGAAGAGCCAAAACCTGGAGAAGAACCATCAGAAATGGATCGAAACACACCACCCCAACACCGACTTTAAAATTTATACGGGTTAACTGCAACACGAAGATTTAAATAAGGATCGGGAAGTACCCGTCTGAGCTTGATACTAAACGAGGTTTCAGACAATGTGATTATTATGTGATTTCTTCAATTTAATTTTGGAGAAAATAATACGAGATACAGAGTTGAACAGAAAAAGTACAAAATTCTACTTTCTCCAGACTAAGTAAGGAAGCGAGGTCTGTTAGTAAACGAAGCCAAGAGGAAATATCTCATATCTTAAGTTCTATGGTGCAAAGGCTTGGTCGATGGTTATGTCCGAAGCTTCGGTGTTAGATGTTTTCAAGACGAAGAATTTGCGGTGGATTTATGGTCCTCTACTGAGATGAATAGTGTTCTGTATTCACTTAGTATTAATTTAATTGGCGCCAAACCATCGAAACAGACACAACTGAAGCATATTTGTTAATCTGGCAATTGTAACAAGTTGGGTAGGGCATAGGTTAGCGTGTACATTATACCATATAGTTTTTCACCATCTCTGAATATCATTAACAGTTTCAAAGGATTTTTTTTTTCAATTATCGAATGTCAAATGAACATTTCACTGATGTTGTTGTTGTTGGTGGTGGTATTTTGGCGAGGCGTATAAACCAATGTCAGTGATGTGTGAACAATTAAACGTAATTAGTCACACTTTGCGCAATTACATATGAAATATGTTTATTGTTGCTATTGTGTTATCAGACAGGCTCATTTTTCAGCATTCCTACAAGGAAAACTTCTCATTGTTAACTGGAATCCAACTACATTAACACTAGATATTTTTAACATGACGTTCTGCTACAAGTTGTTAATTATCAGCTTCATACTAGTTAAATACCAGTTCATTTATGCATATTGAATTTCAATTTTACCATTAATAAACTAAAAAATAAGTTTACCTACAGCAATATTCGAATCGTAAATCTCACGTGCTGAGGTGAATTTCTATACAAATAACCAACTGGTATGATTTCATCCTTAAAATACTAGTATTAAACTAGAATATATGCGTACTAATCTACCTTTTCTCCTCAGAGGAGTAGGCAAAATAGTGAAGAGTGCATATTTTTCTGTAATTGCTCTTTTTTGCGCTTTTTTTAACGATGCTTGTTTTGTTTTCATGGCTATAAGGATTCAAAGCTAGGTTTGGCACATTTATCGTTGTTTTGTGGTTAGTTTTATGGTAAACGGTAAATAACAAATATTTATTATGTACATAATTTTTTTTCTATTTATCGATTGACTATTTTACATTAAGCTAAAGGTGGCAAGAGTATTTAAAAATATATCCACTTTACCTTTATTTACTACAATGGATATATAATTGTGAATATATTGCATTCAAATTACAATTTTAGTGCGAAAAAAATTTTATTTTTATAAAAATTATTAAAATATGATTTGAAAAATAAAAAAATATTTTTACTCACAATTTTGTTTCATTTGATTTCGAATTTAAAGAGACTAATGCTATTTACATCCAAAAATAAATCAAAAAAAATTTAAATATTCAACATTTTAAATTGGAATTATTATTAACCAATGTCTATGGCCATTTTTATTTTTCGAGTTGTTTTATAATGCCACCAGTGTAGAACCTCTGTAGTCTATCGACGAAGAACTTGTACAAATAATTTTTAGCGCCTTCGCTGGCTCAATTTTCGGCCATCAAGAGAGCTTTGCTTAGGCCGAAACAAATGATAGCCAGATTGCGCAACCTCAACCAAGCTTTGTAGATTTTTACTCTGATCGTCAATATGTTTGTGGTCTGACGGTGACATGATGAAACACAGATCAGATTAAAATGCCATTTTAGAAGATCTTGATTTGAGCTAATTACTTGTTGACAGTAAAGCTCTGCATTGACTGTTTCGCTAGGTTGAAGCAGGTCATAATGGACAATTCTTTCCTAGTCCCACCATCACTTTGTTTATTAGTTGTTTTAAATAACCCCTTAAAAAGAAATCAAATCTGATCTGATCACCAAAAACGAGAAATGTACCTCTCGTGGAAATGTCTCGTGCTGTAATTGAAGTGTTTTATTGGCTGTATTAATTATTCCTCCAGCCGAAAACCCATAGCAATCAGAGACACGTTGTGGATATATTTGTTTTTCGATAACAAACAGTGGGTTCTCAGAACCAGAAAAACGGTAATTTTGGCGATTGACGAATCCATCAAGGTAAAAATGTGCTTTATCGCTTAGAATGGTTTTGCGTGAAAACTCAATATCCATTTTCTTCGTTGTACGTGGCTTCAGTAGTTGTATTAATTGAAATTTGTAAGCAGACAGATCTTTAGAGATTAGAGAGCTTCTTACAATAAAATTTGCGATTCTTGTCCACGACACCGAATCGAGGTTCCTGGATTGCCACCGACACTCTCACGCACTGCTATTCTCTACTGAACGACTTGTTTTTGGACGATGAGTCTTTTTGGCATCTTCAACGGATCCCGTCTCCCGGAATATTTCAATTAATCTCTTCACTATTCTGACCATATTTTACATGAAACTTTCGAATTGCGGCCGTAAAGCTTTAATTATTTTTGAAATATTGTTCAATATTAAAGACACTATGTTCTATCTAACTCTTTGAACTAGTATTTTACTAGTCTATGGCTGATGCGAAGTAACGAAACTTAAATTATATATGTATGAAATATTTATTTCATGACAGGAATATACCAACTGGTGTGACAGTATTTAGTTCATAACAACTAAATAGATTAGCTAACAGGCTACTTACGTGTTATATGTACATACTATATGTACATATGTGAGTATGAGATTATTGCCGTTTATTATTATTTTCCACATCGTTGTTACGCGGACGGCCTTTTCCACATTTTTATTAGAAACTTAGTTTTTTTTTTTATTAATTTCAGTTGATCGCCTACTATTATACTTTACTGTTATCCTCATTCTTTCCACTATTAATGCTTTTGTTATTAGATATAGATGTTGTTGTTATGTAACATGTATGAGCAAAAGCGGTAAAAGACCTTAAGCAGCAAATAAGAATAAAAACCACGTTTATACTTTTGAGCATGAAAATAATATCATTTGACGTTAAATCGAAATCCTAGCAACAAATATTTTAATACAAATATAAACGTGCACATACATACATAGGTATGTAAGTACATCTGTACATTTACTCCATACGCCAATCAGATTTGTGACAACTGCAGCATGTAGTAATGCGTCGTTGGAGGACCCTTCGACTAACATTTATCATCGACTAAAACTATTATAACTTTATTGCTACTGTCGTATAAACAACGCATATAGACAAGCAGAAACAGTCGTTGCAGTTAGACTACTTACCATTTGCTCCTTTGTAATGCCTTTAGGTTCAGTTTGCAGTTAGTCGTTCCCTGTATCTAATTTTTATGTATACTACACAGAAGGGAAAATTGCTCTCCAGCCTTTTTATTTGACACTGCGTAAATATGTACAAGCTACTCGACCTATGGTCTCTCACACACCATAATAACCCTACCTATGCTGAGAAATATACAAGTAGTTAAATGGAGTCCAACTAGTTTGCGTTTTTACAATAACCAGTTTATCTTTCATTATTTTCCAATGTTCTTCAGAAAATCTGAAATACATATTCACTGTTATTTGATGAAGACGAATTTTTTGAAGGACGTCCAATATAAGTTGTTGCTGTTCCGGTGTGCGATGATGAATCGGGAATTTATGCAGATGGGCCTGTTACAGCCATACAACTAGAACAATGCAGAACAGTAAATTATTAGTACTACACAACCCTTATTATTTGTCTTGTTATACAGATAGCGAACTGGTATAGCATCACATTTAAACAACTAGTTGTTAACTAGAGTTTTTTGGATACCAATCTATCCATCCACTGCAGGGAAGAGTTTTAACTAATCTCTCTTCAGCTTCGCATATATGTCGAACATAAGTACGAACAACCGGCTTATTAACATCAACACTCTATACATACTAAATATTTATGTACATATGTATGTATATGTAATAAGTTTATTGCTATGAACGCATACTTGGGTGCGTTGAAGCTAACAGTCACTGATCGGCTGTCATAAACAAATAAATAAACACTAACCAATTCAAATATAACACGCTTATCGTCGTTAGCAGTTACCAATATTCGAACACACACAGGGGTGTGTATGTACATATATATTAAGGCTGCATTGTAGTGATAAATTTCACGTTAATCGAAAATTTTCCACCGCTTCGGTTGAAACATTTGTTAAGCTGTTAACAGATAATGTTAAGCTGTTAACAGATAATGTTAAGACGTTAACCGATAATGTTAAGACGTTAACCGATAATGTTAAGCTGTTAACCGATAATGTTAAGCTGTTAACAGATAATGTTAAGCTGTTAGCAGATAATGTTAAACTCTTAACGGATAATGTTAAGACGTTAACAGATAATGTTAAGACGTTAACAGATAATATTAAGACGTTAACAGATAATGTTAAGCTGTTAACAGATAATGTTAAGCTGTTAGTAGATAATGTTAAGCTGTTAACAGATAATATTAAAACGTTAACCGACAATGTTAAGCTGTTAACAGATAATGTTAAACTGTTAACAGATAATGTTAAGCTGTTAACAGATAATGTTAAGACGTTAACAGATATGTTAAATATTAAATTTGAAGTGTGCTGTTAAATCCTGCTTCCTATGATTTAATTTTAAAATGAATGTTAACGATTTCATTTCATTTTGATAACATGGCGCCGAGACGAAATAATTTCATTAATTTTTCTTCTTGGTGAAACTGAATGATATCGTTGTGTTTGTTGAGCATCTCTGATATATATAAATACATAACATGTATAGAAAATCTCTGCGATTAACTGTAGTTGAACTGTATTGTGAAGCAGCCCGACTACTCATTTTAGTGATTCGATATTCCACTTTTTTGATACTGAAAAGCAGCAAAAAAAATACGTTGAACAACAAACTAGCTGAAACAATTCCTGACAATGACACCATTGAAGGGAAGACTTCAAAACGATGGCCAGAAGATGAAGTATTCTCAGTAGTTCTTTGGAGTATATGCAAACGACCTAGTTATAGTAGTGTTTGTTCCAAAATAGGACTCAACATTTATCTTTCCAAGACAGTCATTACCCCATTTAACAGAAGAAGATCACTAGGAGGCTTGAAATGAATAGGGTTCACTGACTACGATAAGAGAAAGAGCTAGGACTGATCTGGTTGAAAAAGTGGTATTTATTAGTCACATAGGTAAAATTTGATACAGATGCCTAAATTGATATGAGAAACACTTTTTCTTCCAGAAAGTGAACCTTGGACCTGGATCTAGTCAAAAATCCGTCAGGCGAATACTGTTTTAATTGTCCAAGAGCTAAAGATTGCACAACAAATAGCTTGAAACCACTTCAAAAAGATATAAAGAAGCTCGATGTATTTATGGGTGTTACGAAAGCAAAGGAGATAAGTCCTCATGTACGGAATTTCCATTTGTGAATCGTAAAAAAGCGACCCATTTCTGAAGCAGAGCCACTTACCTAAAGCCAAGCATTTAATTAGGACCTGTACTGTCAGCAGTTAGATCGCCTTAAGGTAGCCATCGCCTAAAATCGCCCAGCTTTGGCCAACAGGAGCCGAATTGTATTTCATCAGGACAATGGCAGATGATACAAATCGATAGTGATTGGTAAAAAACTAAGGTAGCTTGATTGGGATTACTCCAGACCTCGCAACAAGTGATTACCATCTGTTTCTGTCTTTAAGATAATTCTATTCACGGTAAATAAAGTCTGCAGTTTAATCAAATAATTATAGATTACTTTTTACTAGACCAAGAGAGTTAAATTGCATCTGCGAGAGAACCAGTAGACAACGCATTTCGGTGTATTATGTGATTCTCAAACACAGTGCGTAAAAGATCGATTGTAACATTGACTGTGTGGCACATAGGACTGTTCGAACACTTTGAGCTACAGTAGCATTATCTTCTTCTGAACGCACTGGCTTGTTTTGTCCGATAACGAACCGTTTTGGCGAGCTCGCTGCTTAAATTGATACACAGGCTGTCAGCAAGACCCCACCTGGTATTTTTATATTAGTAGTTAGATATAAATGCCTGGGCTTTATAATCATTCAACAATAATGTTAGTTAAAGTCTATAGTATTTATGGTATATCTGAATAGTTGACGCACAACAACTCTCTTTACTTCACCTCAATGATTCACGACAAACCTAGTCTTTCTCCTCCACAATTATACATTCTATGGCAGCATGGATATCACTTATTAGCTACGCAGTCACTTAATGCGTCTACCCGACAACCCGCATGACACCCACAACCAGCACCGGTATGACCTGCACGTCAATATCTCTCCTGCCCACACACTTTAACCAGGCTACTTCACACACTCAGACGGCATATCCGCCCATCAATCGTTATGTCAAGCCGTCCTACGTTTATGATGGCAAATTGTTCATACGTGTCAGTCAGCCAGCCAGTCAGTCAGTCAGTTAGTCACTCAGTTGCTGTATTGCTGTGTGTGTGTGTGTCTGTTGTTAATAGGTGAAAGTGTAAGTACAAGCGTGCGTGTGGAGTAAAAGTGTTTCGTGCCTAACGCGCTACAGAGCGTATGATTGTTGATATTAGTGCAAATATTGGATATGCTTACATACATACATGCGTACATACGTACTTGCTGCTGTTCATTTTGTTGGTTTGCTTATTTGTATTTGTTTTTTTTTTTATTTGATTGTTTTGCTTGACTTTATTTAGCTTTGCTCTGGTTTGGTTTGATGCTTTTGTTATTGTGCTTTTGATTGTTTGATGGCTGCAAGTGAATGCCACATCAGCCACAATTTCTTTTAACACATGCTCTAACGGTTCTACAAAAAAAAACAGCGGGCGTGAAAACCAGTAACATTGGCGAGGTTGTGCACAGAGCTTGGAGCTCGCCACGTAGAAACCAGCTCCAAAGAAAATGAACAAAACCCTAGGGAGAACTTCCAATTCCGATGATGATCTCTGCAAATGTATTAGGAACTATGACTAGAGATCTGCGGCCGCTGTTGCTGAGTGGTTAGTCTTGTCTACTGCCGTTCGGAAGGCTCGGGTTCAAATCCTGGTACGACCAACATCAAAAAGTATATATAGAAAGTTAATTTAAATAAAAGAGTAAGTCAAATTTTCTAACTCTGGTGATCCCTCCGAGTGTATTTCTGACAAGAAATAAAGCTCCTCTTAAAAAACCATTAGCCGTTCGGCATCGGCTTAATAAAAACTGAAGTTATCTTAAGTATTCAAGACGAGAAACTTATCCATCATGTCAAAACATCGCAACTAAATTGATAATGATTGACTTAACCGGGGCCCAAAAGATGGCTGTCTGTAGCACCAGATTCCGGCACCAGAAAACTCATTGATCATCTACATGCCTATAACCGGATTGGAAAGCAACCTGATTATTTACGTTACGATAGAAAGGCAACACGTCTCCATTGTTCTAGATGTGCATACGTTTTGAAGATCTTATATCGGCTTGGATCCCAACAAACAGCCAAGCGGTTTTCTACTCGACCTGCTCTCCTAGCACTGCTGCAAGCGAAACTCTTAGTTTTCAGAAAAATCAAAAGAAGAGTTGATACAAGAAGAATTGTTGTACCGCAACGTTGCGTTGGACCTTAAAGCAAAGGTATACCGAGAGTTAAAGAGGGAAGTGAGACGAATTTGCAGATGGAAAAGGCAAGAGGTTGTAATGAGTGAGCCTCATTGAAGAGATGACCAACAGGAGAAATGTTTACTGGAAAATTTTATGAAAAACTTTGACGTTTCGGAAGGTTTTAAAACCGGCCAAGGTATAATACTAAACTCACAAAGTTTGTACTATCTGTTAAGAGACCGTACTCCAGGCTGCTGATAGGACTATTAATAGGGCATTGCCTTCTGCCGTCTCATGTGCTTAATATTGCCTGTTGACCTAAACGGGGTTAGGTCGCCGAAAGCGTGACAGCCCTTGGACTGACAGAGCAAAAAGTGTAGATATGCTCTGCCCTATATACAAAAAGGGGAGCCCAGCAATTAGCGCCAATTATTATGGCACCACATCAATGTGGCTTTAGACCAGGTATAACTACCTTTAATCAGATATTCACCCCTTCTAAAATACCCGTGAAAACCCATCGGTAGCAAGTCAAAATTCGGCATTCCCACAAAAGTTATACGACGCTGGATTATATCAGAAGTGTACTCGGGTGCTACTATAGATTGGGAAGGAAATTGTAAAGTTAAGTCCTCTTCTGCATCCTCCGTCCCTGTTCTCCGTCCGTTTATAAGGTGTAGAGGATTAATGAGGAGGCATTATAGGTTTTACGGGACTTGTGCTGTCATCCTAATATAGTGCAACGAATAAAGAGACTGTCAAGCACTTCAGCTTTGAAAGCATTCGATCCAGTAGTCCGTCGGTGGAGGCAGAGGATGAGAAAGACCTCCTCTCAGGTGGAGGACGAAGTGGCTTCATTTGATGTCTCCAATTGACGTAAGCAAGGAAAGAAGAAGAAGAACAAGAAAGAGAAGAAGAACAAGAAGAAAGAGAAGAAGAACAAGAAGAAAGAGAAGAAGAAGAAAATGAAGAAGAAGAAGAAGAAAAATAGAAGAAGAAGAAGAGGAAGAAGAACAAGAACAAGTAGAGGAGACACAACATCAGCATAGATTTCGATAGGCTCATTTCAGTCAATTTTGGAAATTGAAAACAATTTTAGAATAGCTCTGCCTATAGCTTAAGAACCATGAAAGAATGAATTTAGTTCTCTTCATTTCGATATTTTCAAGCTTTTCAAACTGTCAAAAACAATTTTAGATCTTCTTGTATTTTTTAAATCTGAATATCTTAAGAAAATATACGAATATGTTGAAAACAGATTAACCCAAAACTTTTCCTCCCATCTCTGCTTACAATTTGGACGTACTGTAATAGCGGCAGCAACAACAACAACAACAACAATAATTACAACAATTAATTCAACGACTCACAACCAGCAGTGCAACATTAGTAAAACGATTGAATTAATGTAGAGGCAACAACAACAAATTAAGAGCAACAGCAACAACAACAACAAGGGTTTTGGCTGTGCAATAAGCGTGAACCGAAAATGGCAAATCCTAGTGGATAAACACCGACGGCTGCATCGTGTTAGTTTTAATGGGTGCAGTCACTGCCACTAAACGACGGTAATCAAATATTTGTTTATTCGCTTATGTTGGTTGTGTTTACAGTCAAAATCTACAAGCACAATAGCACTTATATAAATAAAAATAAAAAAAACTTAAGCGTTAGTACAACAATAGTAGAGAACTAGTCCATATAGGGTGATGTACGAGTACATACGATCATTGATCCAAATTTTATATCCTGTTGCACTGTACTCAACTGTCTTCGGTGCTGTTTCTTGATACTCAGTTTGATTCGTCGTTTCATAATGATTATACTTACTCTGGAACAACATTCGCAAATAATGCAAATTTTCTTTCCAAAATAATGGTTCTGTCAAGCAGAGTCGGTAAATCGAGGAATCATGTATAGGTCTCGCATCACGATTAGAAATTCCACACAGTACCCACTGAAGGCGCTATTGCTGCAGCAGATTATCGAAGAAAACCCGCATGAGTCTATCTGCCATCGCGTGCAAAGAATTCAGCTACGTCCATCGCCTTTATGAAAGATTTTGCGGAAGGATCTTGATTTGCGGGCTAAGGAAATCCAACGAGATGACCATCGATACCGATTTCCACAAGAAAGTATTGTATTGAAGCTCAGTTTCGAATGATTTCGATGCCATTGAATACTCAAAAATTCACTATTTAGTGGGCTATATGAATAGATGGAACCGTATTTCTTTAAAAGTAAAGCCAGCCTGTTGGACTGCTGCACTATTTTTCTGTAGGATTTGGTGGAATAGCTGGTCTACACAGATAAGCAAGAGACAATTGACGCTTTAGAAGAGAATATTGGTGCATTATTGCTGACATGCGGCGCCAATTGCTACAATATCTAGTCGAAAATTTGTCCTCTGAGCTGTAAGATAAACGAGAGCCTTATATGGTATTTATAATAAAGCTAAAGTCTTGGCCCCAACATTAAGTCTTATGTGCTTTATTTCTTCTTGAAAACTGGATTATTTAGTCTCTTACACGTTACTAATAAGTTGTACTCATAGCTCTGCAGCTCCCATTCTCCACCATTAGCATGAAGAACTTACACGATAGAGAGTCAACCTGTCTAAAACCATGTTTTGTACCGAACGAATCGGAATGGTTCTTCTAAGTGCTGACTGCGCACAGCAGTTCAAGTTTGCCACGGATATCAACTTCAGATATACCTCCATAGAAGCAGCTTCTTTCCGTGCTCTCGAAGGTAACTTTCAAACCGATGAAAAGAAGGTGGGTACCAATTCTTTCCACATGTATATTTTCATAGATTTGACGCATGTTGAATTTTTGATCTATAGATTTACCAGGTCTAAGGCTGCACAGATAAGACTCGATCAATTCGTTGACGGTGGTCTTAAAAAAATTCACACATTAGGTCAGACAAGCGATTTTGAGGAGTACCTTTTGACCATTCTCTTTTCACTTTTTGACTGCTAATCCACCCCGCATGTGTTGTACGCGACCGACACGAAGCGATGTATACAATTTGTTTTCTCTCTACTGAGAGTAGATATGGACCTCGAAATAGCGCTCTCTGATATCGTGCTTCTGATGGGAGCTCTCAGCGAGCAGGAGTGAGAGGGTTCATGAATTGATCATGCAACTTGCAACTATGTGACTTGATGAATTTTCTTAATTTTCTTACAGAACTGGGTTGAAGAGTTTTGCTTTGATACGGATAGGTGCGAGGCGTTCATCGACCGATGCGAATGGTAGTACTCGGCGACTGGGTCTCTCACAAGGTGTGGTTAGAGGACAGTTGTTACAACTAAGCGACAAAAGAATTTTGATTCATTTTTGAAATAATGGATTGGTTGGTGGGTTGAAGTGGCTACCGGGCATCGGTTCACCTATTCCCCAAGTGGGTCCCGCTATCTCGCTCAGGTCTCCAAAGGTTACCACCCCTAGAGACTTCAGACTACTCCTTCTTGTCTGCAACTTCGGCCGAAATCATTAAATGGCACGCTCAGTATCTCTGCGTGCCTGCCCAATAAGATATGTCCTATGTTCCTTTTCAGCTCGATGAGGTCAAGTGACCTTCTACTGTTCCATTCCGGCTATATTGCCCTGGCCAGATTACATTTGTTGAGATTTCTCCATCTTAAATTAACATCATTAATGAATAATTCTCTTATATTCAGCTTACAAGTGGAGAGCGGCACGCACAAACTCTTCTATGATGACGAAAATGGAAGGGAAGTGTCCTTCCTTGCAAGCTCGTCCGCCATCTCATTACCCGGTATATTATTTTCTCCAGGCGCCAATATAAGGTAAAAAGAGAATTGTTTAACCATCATGTTAAGTAGTCTCCTGCAATTGTCTAGGGGTTTCGATTGTACTGTTAAAAAATCCAAGGGTCTTAATGCAGCCAGGCTATCCGAAAAAATATGAATACGATTTTCTGTGGGTATCATTGAGCTGAGACAACTAATAGCCTCATGTACTACATCATACTACATGATACGATAATTGAAAGGATTTACAGATACCAAGCTCCCTCCACCGATCCTGTGGTCTAGTTTTCACCCATCATGAAATGGATTCGTTTAGACTTTCCGTGACATTTAAATCATTTCAAGAAGGTTTTCTAAATACTAATAAAACAAAACAAAAATAAGAAGAAGAAGAGAAAAAATGAACAAATGTCGGAAGAGAAGCATGAAACATAAGCAAAATGGTTATACCTCATAAATATTTTTATTGTACTTAGTAATAATTCGTAAAATCAAAAACATATAATCTATATGTATGCTTTCTCTAATTATTTCCTCTGCCACAAACAATTGCTAAAATTATATAAAACATACCCCCTCTGTAGTATCCAGCTGGGTATTGCCATTGGATGTGAATGCTTATCAATTCCCTTTTCCCACTGGAACTTGTCGTGGTAATAAGTGTGTCATTAAAATTTATTGCAAAATGCTTTAACAATTTCATGGAAATCACAAAACAACACATATCTATTTGGTTGATACACACATACATTTATATATATATATATATATATATATATATATATATATATATATACACGTATATATACATATATAAATATACAATCTTTCCTCTTTCCCCTTTACAGCTGCCTTTAGCTGTTGCAAAGATTGTTGGACGGATTTTTCCCAAATGGTTTGTTGCCCTAAATCATTTTGGTGTTACTGCCATTCGTACTGTCATATGTATGTATGTACGTACGTGTATGTTTTAAGGTATTTGTATTGTGGTACATTAAGACTTGAGGCGATTTCCCATTGAATGCATGTTTGGAAGGATGTGTGCACATGTGAAGGTTGTGACGCATTTGCTTTGCGCCTCAAGTGCGTAAGGGCGTACATATATGTTTAAATTCGTATGTAGGTATAAATACGAGCATATGCCCAATAAGCAAGAATTCGATAAAGACTCGATTATGTTAATTGATGCTCTTTTGAGTGGTTCCTCGTTTTCATTTCGAAAATTTGGATGTCAAAACTGTACCTTGTTCTGGTTGGTAACACAGAAAACCGCTGAAATTCTGTAACTGGTAAAGCATGACTGGTACGCATGCTGTCAGGAGATGGCACAGGCTTTAGACATATCGCATGTGACAGTTTGAAACCATCACAAAAAGGCTGACTACTCGGAAGAACCTCAACGCTCGGGCGGCACATGAACACATGAAGAAAACAAATTTGATTGAACGAATGAATCGGATCATTTTTGAAACGACTCACTTAAGGGGGTCTCCTCATCAGTCAGTTTCAAAAAATCGATTTTTTTTTTTTTTGCTTCAATCGTTAGAATTATTATTAAAGAATATTCTTGCAAATTTTGAGAGTCCAACTCAAACTCGTTTAGGATTTACAAATCTGAGTAGAGTCTCGCGTGGGGCAAGCGCGAGCTAAACTAAAAACTTTAAAGCCTATTTCCCGAAAACCGTATTTTTTAAAATTCCGTGCACGATTAAAAATGAACCATTAAAGCTATGTATACAAGTAAGACACCGTTTTTTAGATAATTTTATTGTCCATAGATTGAACTAAAAATATTTATTAAAAAATTTTTATTTTACAATGTTATCAACTCAATTATTCTTAGAAAAAGCACTAAAAATCGAGTACTTTTTTAAAAAAATGACAAAAATGTTAAAATTTCAACTTTCAATCACCATAATAGTCTATGATCTGCAAAAAAGCCTTCTGAACAAGGAAGTATTTCCATTTTTTGTTTCAGATAAAAATTACGGGCTGAATCATGCACGGAGTTTGAGTTGTTAATCGCGAGCTGCTGCGCAAGATTTTTCATAAATCAGCCATTTTTAATTATTTTGACATACAATAAACTTTTTTTTGTTGAATAAATATATGTTCAAAAATATGCAAAAGATCATTTGTTTCTCTTGTTGTTTTCATGTTCAAAAAAAATCCTGAAAAACCTCTTTTTTTGTAAGCTACTGATGAGGAGACCCCCTTAAGGGGAAAATTGAAATGCGATTAACCAAATGCAATTTTGATGATCAGTCGAAAATCCAGAGAGCTTGATTAATGTGCACCCCACCACATAGCCAGAACTATACTTCATCTGACTATCATTTGCTTCGTTCCCTGCAAAACTCTTCTGATGGACAAATATTGGTCGATAGGAGAGCCGCCGATAATCCACAGAAGGAATTATGAAGCTACCCGAAAAATGGTGGGCATAATAACCCAAGCCAGGGTTCGAGTCTTGGTTCGACCGGAAACAAAAACTTATGGAGCAGGAAATGTCAAGCCCACCACATCACAACGCTTTGTGGGTGGTTGGTTAAAGTGACTGCCGGGCATTAGCTCACCTATCCTCCATAGTTCGGGCAGAGAAATTGCCTTATGGTTCTTCTTCTTGTCTGCAACTTCCACAGAAGTCATTAGATGGTACGCCTAACCTCTTTGCGTACCTATCCAATAGAATATGCCCTGAAGAAGACCTATAACTGTAGATATCTTCTTTCTTTTTTTCCATTCTGACCATGTTATTATCTTCCTTTACATGCACTGAGACTTCTTCAACTTGAGTTAGCATCTGTTATGAATAAATCTCCTATATTGAGCTTATAAGTGGAGAGCGATAGGCAACAACTCTTTCATGATGGCGAAAGTGGAAGGAAAGTGTTCTTCCTTGCAAGTTCGTCCGCCATCTCGTTCCGCACAGGAGGAAGGATAACTGAAATCTGGTATCACGTGTTCACAAGATCTTCCACGTTTTTTTTGTGTTTACTGGGTAAACATATTTTTGTTATGCCCTCATCATCTATATACATACGTACATACGTGTATGTATTATGTATCGCATGCATAAATGAAATTCCTTAGCGTGTAATTATTTAAACACACCTCAACATTAATATCAAAACACTCCGAAAATAGCTTTCATTCGACACATTCCCTAAAGTCTGTGAGAGTAGCTTTAGGAATCTTTCGTTTCACGCTACACTTGTGTCATCTTCTTCATGTGTATTATGCCTCTACCTATAACTCTTCTCTTCTCTTTTGCTCTACAGTTTTGACTCTTATTGTTTCTTGATGAGTTTACTTGTCATTCGATTACAGTTAATTTCCTTGTTCAGTATGGGGAATTTGATAACCAAATAAACATGCATACATATGTACCATGATGTAGTGATCACTAAATATTGTAATATACTATATATGGTACAACATGTATGCTGACCGAGCTCTTGTAACTTGTGGTTAAATTACAGAGCTTCGCGCAAAGCTTACTGGTTGTCTAGACCTTTTTTAAAAGCTTCGGTATGTAACAAAAGAAACTGTTTTGTGGATTCTAACCTAAACAGTTGACTTTATCTCTCCTTCAAACAGTTATGTTGTATGGGTGAATTCCTACAGACAATACCTGATCAGAACTCCCACTAATTACAAGACATTCCATCACACTTTTGGATCCCACCGTCTCACAGAAATTACACTTCGAAAGAGTATATACACCGCTGCCTTGTTTGCAGCTACCTACTCCATAGAAACATTGCAATGGGGAGGTTTCCTACACCCTCCAACGTGGGTAGATAGAAAAGAAGTACTGCGTCGTCCGCCTTCGGACTGTTGAAAGTTTTTCTAATCAAAACTCAAATCCATACAAATACTGGTAAAGCATTATTGCTAACAACCACAGCTCCCCTACAGGCATGTATTTAATACATATAAATGTCTAATATTAACATAATTCACTGCCAATCCAAACTGGATTTGTTGATCTTCTTCATACGAGAAAAAAATTCCACATATTTTCAATGCACACATGCGTATAAACAGATTTGCATGTTTTATACTCGTATGTAACACATTATTATGCTTATGTTTACAAATACGTGTGAAGAGTTATGTAAATAGACATTCATTCACCGTCGAATTCAAAGTGCTATTCAAATTGTAAACAGTTATTTGCATATTTCACCGTTATTATGCACCTGCAAAAATATTTATTTGTACATATGTATTGTAGATAAATATATTTCTGTGATTATAAGCAAAAATACAATATGAAATCATAAGCCAACATTTTTCAAACTTTTCAACCTCCCTATTTTTGTTATTTCCTTTTATTTTGGTTATATTTTTGATTTATGTTATTTTTCCTTATTTGATTTGATTTTTTTTATTTTGTTTTATTTTATTTTAATTTATTTTAGTAGTAGCATTACATCCAGTAAGGAGATGGTCTAGAGTTTCGCTTCTGCTGTTACATCTACGCGGGAACGACTCCATTCTGCATCGCAAAAAGGGTGCCTTCTGTTTCGGCGAATATTGCTCGGTTTGTGAGTCATAAGTGACACAGTTTTTGGTAGATAAACGGGCTTAACAAGTCCTACCGAAATACACCGTGACCTGCCATTTCACACCACCTCTGAAGTTTTTCGTCCGTCGATATCGTGTTTCTACTTTCATAATGCTGATTCATTCGCGGTTGTGTGTAGTTATCATCAGCTGATTCTACGGCCTGATGGAACTCAGACTGTGATGACTTCTCATGAAAGTATGTTCGAAGATTTTAAATGAGTTTATCATGCAGCGTTTCGATGTCAATTCGATCCCTTTCGCCATCCTTTCTTGCCAATGTTGTTCGAAACACCAAAAACTCGGTATGATGAGTCTAATAATTGGACATGACTGGGCGTATTATCCGCAGCATATTTTCCAGCTCGGTTTTTGATTATTAATTCCAAAACTATGTATACGATACCACAGGTATAACAAAAGAATTGAGTTTTGCGTAAAGCATGGAGCCGTCTTTGGAACTTCGTCACCAGATTTTTCCGTATCTGCGCAATATCTACACAATTGCTCAGCATTACTCTAAGATATTTGTATGCTTCGTTCGGTTCTATTTCTTTTATGTAAAGGTCCCCAGGTTCAATGGCATTATTCCGCGGGTTTACTTTTCCTTTTAGGACAGTAAATTTACAGCCATTATCAAGACCAACAGACATTTCGAAATCATTAGGGAAAGTTGCGACACGCTCCAAAAGCTTTTCAAGATGGTTTGGCTTGGCACCATAAAGCTTCAGATCATTCAAATAGAAGAGATAGCTAAATCGGCATTTTCCAATCTGGCCATGTTTCACCACACATCCCTAACTACTATCCCGTGCAATATGATGAACTGCTGTTGATGAACCAGAGTGGACTCAGTTAAACACCTTGAAAGATTCTACTACTTACCTAAGTGTATATCACTAGTGTACGGAGCAGCTGCAAAAACATTTCATAATTTTGTCTAGGAAAATTATTATTTTGGGATTGAGTTTATACAAAAGCAGCACCTCGATAAGCTTTGAGTGGGTCACCGAAGCTTTCGATAGATGTACGTTGCATAAAGGTTTCTACTGTGGTTTTTAGATTATCCAAGTACTACTTGGTCTATAACTAGCTGCACTTTATGTACCTGTGATGTTTTTCTTTTAATTAATTTTTACTTTATCACTGAAGTGGTTTTCGAACGAGTTCATTCTCCAAATTTGTAGTAAGCGTCGTGATGTTTCTTCCATAAATGAAGGGGCGTACGGTTTATTCTGAGCCGTCTCCGCACACCCGATGGAAAAGCTTTTTATTTCAGGCTAGAAATACATTCGGAGATCTCGACATTCCCTGCTGAAGGGCGAACGTAATTAGAAAAATTATTGTTAAATGTTGGTCGAATTAGGACTCGAACCCTGACCGCGCGAATTGTGCGATAACTCATTTTAAGTTGGATTAAGCCGGGCAGTACAACGAGTCTATTTTACGCCTTAAATACGTATACGCATTAGGAACCGAAAAAATTTTCATCAGAGAATAACCATGAAACGGCCCTTTTTTCAGCCAACCATATGTTCTAAAATCTGAATATCTTCCTTGTTTTTAATTTCATAGATAATAGCAGAAAGTACATATGTATTTGCATTCAATATTGCTTACTACATATCCTATTATTCCTTGTCTTTATTGACAATCAATCAATCTTTTACGTCTTCCGATGGAAATTTTCAAAAACCGGTTGACAAGCAATTAGTCGGATAATTTGAAAAACGATAAAATAAATAAAGACAAATAAATAACATGATAGCGATGCCTATATTAATATATCCTGCGTGCGTGAGTACATACATACATACGTGTATGTATTAAATAAATGCATGTATTAAATAAACTGATTTCATATATGTACATACATACATACTTCGGAAGAGTCCATAATTAAATTTGCTTAGTGGGCATTTTGTAGATGACTGGAATTTATTATTATATAATTTTAATACCTAAATGAATCTATTTGTAGATGAACACATGCATACATATCTATATGTAAGTATATCTTTTACAATACACACATTGTATAGATTTCAACAGTATTGACTATAGAAAATAAGTTAAATAGTATGAGGAATGAAAGGTAGACCTAAACGATGGAAACATTTTAATCTAAATAAATATGTAACAAAGTACATACTCGTTTACACGTATGTAAATGGCAGGCTGCGATTTTAAACATTTTTGAAAAAGATTTTCAGCATTCTGTATTCGAAGGCCTCAAGGAGGTACCAAATAGTCGCTGCAGTCTAAAAATCCTAGCGCGGTGGTTTGAGAGACTGCAAAGCTATGGCTTCTAGTACATCAAGCATTACATAGGAAATGCTTACGTAAATGCTGATCGATCAAGAAGTAGAAAGTTCAATCGCTTATGTGCCAAATGGAACAGCATAGAGCCAACATCCGGATGTTTGCAAGGTATATGGGAAAAGAAGACGATTAATACTCGGAAATTTTGTTCATAATTCCAAGGACTAAAAAAAAATTGGTCATCGACGAGGTACCATGACGATCCTAAATAAAGCAGCGAATCTCTAAGTTGGTTGTCTACAGTTCATAGCGGATTGCATTGGATAATTAATAGTGATCTAGTAGTCATGACCAGATGATACAATGTAACTCTGGTGCATAACTTGAAATTTGATACACATGTAGCCTTTTGCTTAGTTTAGCAGGAACATTACTTTTGTTTCTAGGAATAGTACGGAAGACCGATCTATTCGCAAAAATCGTTTCTATGGTTTGGATTAATGCGAGGTGTGACAATAAAGTAATGAGACTGATTATAATGCCGCGATTGTGGTAACCCTGCGACCTTGAACTTCTCTTTCCCTTCCTACGGCATCCTTCTCCGCTCCATTGAGTAAACGTGTGTTCCTGGTGCTCGTCACGAAAATGAAATCAAGAGCAACGTGTCGCGATAAAATTTTGCGTCAAATTGGGCGAAACAGCTTCGGAAACGTACGCTAAAATTGTAAAAGTGCATGGTGATAGTGCTCTTAGTCGTGCCCAGGTGTTTCGATGACATACAGAGTTTAAGTAGGGGCGTGAAAGCGTGGAAAACGAGGCGCGGAGCGGGAAACCAGTCGAGGTGCGGACTGACCGAGGCAAACCGGAAATCAAATCTACTATCGCCAAGTACTCGAAAGATTGCGAAAACGAGTCAACAGGGTGCGCCCAGACATCGCTTGTAACTGGATTCTTCATCACGACACCGCGTCGTGCCACACCGCCCTCCGCGTATACCAGTATTTGGCCTCTAAACGGATCGCCGTGTTGCAACAACCGCCTTATTCGCCCGATATGTCCACCTGTGATTTTTTTTTGATCCCTAGAACAAATTCGGTCGGTTGAGTCGATTGAGAACATCCAGGCGGCCGTGACCAGGGTACTCGCTGACATCTCAGTCGAAGCGTTCCAGAAATGTTACGAAGCATGGAAAACGCGCTGTGATCATTGTATAGCTGCCCAAAGAGACTACTTTAAAGGTGTTGGCAGAGTTGTAGAATAATTTAGAAATATACGGGTTCTATGGAATCAGTCTCATTACTCAATTGTCACACCGCGTTTATAAACATTTTCGGAAGTGGACCAAGGGTCACCGAAAGACATACCTATAATATAATTAAGGCGAAGCGAAGTTCGCTGGGATCCTCATATCTCGAAAACTTACCGACCGATTGAATGGAAATTGAATGGAAAATGAAAAAAAATTTGCTTGAAATTCGGTTCATAGATGGCTTTCTGCTTATATTAATAGGAAGACAGCTCTCCTCCCCGGCAAGGGGACCAGAGACAAACTTATCTGAAAAACCTCTATTTATAGTTCGATTTACTTGAACTTTCTTTCACGGGAAATGGGTCGATCTATTTGAAAACTTAGCATACACATTTTTGTCTACAAACGATTTAAAAATGTAATTTAAAAAAGACTTTAAATTATTATCAACCATTTTCCTGCTGCAACTTTCAAGTTTTTTTATCTTTAAAATATGTATATATTTTTTTCTTCATTTCAGGCGAATGACAAGTGTTTGAAATTAGTTAACAGCAGATGATGACAAATTAGTTCCTTTGTAAATATATGTATATACATATTTACCAAATATATATTGCCATATACATAAGTGTGCATATCCTCTTTCATATATTGTATATACAAAAATACAATTGATTGCTATTTTTGAAGCACAAATACAATACATATGTGACTAGAGACTCAGGACACAGGATGTGGTAGAAATATTTTTAATAATTCGCCATCGTGTACTCGTATGTATATATGTGTGTGTGTGTGTGCGCTCAGCCTGGTAACTGTTGCAGTGCGTTTACATAATAGTATTTGCTTTGGTAGCATTAAAAATTCACTGCACTCAATCCAATTACGAGTTTAATCTACCAGCTGCTGTCCACAGAGCATACAAAACGCCCGCAAGCGCACAGGCATACATGCAGTCGTAGTTACATACCAGTACATACCTATGTTCAATTGTAGTGCAGTGTAATTGTATTGTGTGTGTGTGTTTCCCATATGCAACGAATGCCTCGTGTTGACACGACAGGACATAAGAAGAGACATACATAGATATGTATATCAGCAAATAAATCTTACTGTTAAATGCAAGTTTACAGGTGCAAGCATTGACTAACCCCCAGCCCACGCACCCTTCACACGCCCGGCCAACATCAACGTCCAGACCGTAATGAGTAAGTCACTGGAGTTGCCACAATATACCCAATTGCCAAGCGAAAGATGTATAAATGTTACATTATACCTATGTATCTGTGTACACATATACATATACATATATATACACACATAGTGTATATGTATTTGAGCATCATGGACAATTAAATTTATGTAAGCCGCGTGTGTCCAATGTCCACTGTGCCACCACATTTCAGTGTTTAATTTATAACTCAGCAAATCTTCGATTGAATGCGACGTTGCTGCTGCAAGCGTAAGCAGACAAGCCGATTGCAGCGCACTCCTCTTCTTCTTGATGGGTGTTTCTAGCCGTAGCAATAATTGTGAACCAGTCGTTTCTCTTTTTAGCCATTCTGCACCAATTGTAGTCATCAAGTGAGTACACATGCTTCTCCACTTAATCTTTACAAGAAAGTAGAAATCTTTCTCTTTCTCTACTTTTCGGCTGGTACTATACTACTCACATCCATCCGGGGCCTCTGTCTCTTAATTTGTTGAAGTATGTCAAAGTTGTCGTATACCTCGCACAGCTTGTCGTTCGACCTGGATGTCGACATCATCCCCGCTTTGGTATCTATAGTAGGACGGAAATGATGAGCGACGTGTAGAATTTGATTTTTGTTCGTCCAGAGCAACCCTAACTGTTCAAGGGCCTACTCAGCCCAAAGTGATCGACAAAATTATCACAGAATTCAAAGAAATGACTGGCCGCAGTCATCTAGAAGACAAGACGCGAATGTGCTGTTTGATTATTTGATTGCATTTACCGCTACCTTTCCAGTAAGCAAAAAGCTGAATTTTCGTCGCGGTTGTTGAGGCTAATAATATTAATACGTCGGAGAGGTCATTCCCGATTCTGAGCTTTTGGTGTCACGGGTCTTTTCCAAGATTTTATGCAGGTTGAATGACTGGACAATGACAGAATTTAAGAAGGCTTATCCCACGGTAATTGGCGCAGACTTTTGAGTCTCCGTTTTCTTCTGTTGGGAAGAGCACGCTTTGGTTCCAAATGGGGTTCTGGTATTACACTATCACTGCCATTCAGCAGACTGGAGAAGTTTTCCCTTTATATAATCGGTATACTTTGGATACTAGTTATTAAGTCCTACAAAAGAGTGCACCGGCCTTGAAACCTTATACGAGTATATGTTACCAGAACTTTTAGTCGAGTTTTCATTCAGAACCTTGCCTAGCCATCTTTTTAAGCTCTTCATACTCACTCATTTTGGTATATTTAATTTTTTGTATGCTTACAAGTGTCGCTTCCCTCTCAACTTTCAGTATTTATATCTTCCAGCGGGTGTAGTGATCGATCGCAACCTTGCGAGGTAGGCAATCTATCTTTTCTACACTTCGACACGACCAGCCTCATCATACAATCCATAAGGAGCTTGAATTGCTGTCCCATAGTTCGCTTGTATTGAGTTGCTGATGAGTTCTCTGAGAGAACACGAACGCAGATCGAGCAGAGAGACGTTCGGCTATCTTTTGTGATTGTAGCTGTTGATGTCGAACCTCCCTTGTCGAGCAGCGCAGTCTATCAGCCTTTACCTAGCTGAGAAGGTTCATCAAGGACGATGAATTTTCCAGTTCGGTAGTTATGTCGAAGACCTGGCGTTAAAGTCACCAAGCACAATTTTGACATCGTGATGAGAGCAGCACTCATAGGTGCCTGAGTCACCGAAATTAAACCATAAATCGTTTCAACCGTTCAGTTGAACCGGGGTGCATACAACACCAAATTAGCGACTCTTTATGCGGCTACAAGAGCCTACTCTTTTCCATCTCAGTCTCGGCCGTCGTGTCTCTTGGGCGGCGATGATGTCAGCTTCAATTTTATCGAGAACATCGACCTGGTCGCCTTCAAAAAAAGAGGTTTATCAACCGAGGCTATTGTCGTTTTTTTCATTGAAACCCAAATACACTTATATTTGGACACAGTTATATAGCGAGACACTTGACTCAAGTCCTATGCAATCTCTCTTGTACAAACGCTACAGTAAGACTTCAGCGAACCCTTTAATCGAATATTTCGGAGTGGCTTCATTAAAGATTGCTCACATTTTTGGGTACGTGACAAGGACGTGATTATTGGGCATAGCCGTGCAACTGAAACTGCAAACCACGAGCGAGACTACACCCAGTTACATTTCTCCCTAAGTAGGATACACGTGGAATAGAAAAAGGTTGGGTTATAGGCTTATGTGGATACAAATACACAATGAAAATACCAATGGTAATAAATAATTGTAAAATAAATGCAAAAAAATGTGTCAATCTGCCGACAAATCGTTCGACCAGTCAGTAATTACACCCGCCCAAAAAAATTATAAATCACAAAAGACAAATAATTATGTCTGTCGGGTTGGACGAACAAAACAATTTACATATTTTGTATTGTAAATACATATATTACATACATACATACGTGTACATACATACACAAGCGAATACATGTTTGTGATATTTATCGATTTACTTCATCACTTGCAAATTTTCTATTTAATTCTGCGCTAAAATTTTATTTAACAATTTGCATACTTCATTTTTGCTTACGATTTATTTTTCGTTCATTTTCTGACGACTTCCATTTTTTTTTTGTTTTTTTTTTTTTGTTTTCGCAGAGACTGTCAAATGCAAATTTGCAGTGATTTTATTTGCAGTTTCAATATATTTTATTTCATATATAGGAATAAAGGTTTTTTTTTTTTTTTACTTTTTTGCGTTTCAATTTGGATTGTGGAATTTCGTTGCGCTTTTCTGACAGCTTGTCAAAGAAGCGTCAACATCAACAGCATCAGTGGCAGCTGCAAAAGAAGAAAAACATATTTAAACATACATACATATTTATGGTATATAAGTACATGCATACATACGTGTATGTATGTACGCGCGCATTGTATTTAAGCTGTGGCACAACTAAAGCGGCTAAACTATGGCGAAAGTGCACAATTTATACATATTATATATCTACACATAAACACGCATACATATACATATAAATTTATATTTTTCCAAATATACAGTACCTTTGTATTTGTTGTTGCGAAACAAGTTATAGAATAAAAATTTCGCACGAAAATGGAAAATTCTCTTTTTGCCGTGTTGTTGTTTAGAGTGCTCCCGAGTTAAGCTGAGAATGCTGAATAAAGTTGGACGAAAAAATCAAAAAAATAAAATAAAATTTAGAATTCCCATTCAATATCCAAACGTATGCAAAGTGCAAATGCCAGTGTTCTTATACAACACTTCCTCTTGTTCTTGTTCTGTCGCACATTTGCTATTTCAGATATTTTTCTCCTTTTTCGCTGCCAACTTTATTTACAACATTGTTGTTGGTGGCGCTGTTAACGTTTTACAACATTTTATTGTAATCAATTTTCGCACATCTATTTTGATGTCATTCGGCGTACGCGCCAAACCAAAACTGGCATGTCTGATTCACAAATGGCGTTAGTACGCGGCAACTGGCAGCAGCGAATGGCAGGGGCATGGGCATGGGCAAGGGGCTGGGTATTGGGAATGGGTATTTATCATATTCTTTACATCTTCTAAACCAATAGCAAATATAACAAATATAATAAAAAAGAAAGCATGGCAAATATGATGGCATGCCAGCAAGAGGAATAAATATGCGTATAAATAAAAAATAAAATAAAAAATAAAAATAAAAAATAAAAAATAAAAAAAAGTCACGTACGAAAGCAAAGATGGAATTTGTGGAAAAGTAGTAATAAACTTTAAAAGATAAAAAATATTTGAATGCAAATAACGTAATACAAAGGCATGCTTTGCTTTGAGAATATGCATAAGTAACTGATTTTAGTCGGCTATTTTTTATCAATCCTTATGTAATCGATTTCATTAATGGCATATGAATAGATTAATTCCACATTTGATAGCAATTTTTGTAAATATTGATATTTCTGCGAAGAATGAAAAGAGGGGTTACAATAAGTATGTAAATTAGTAACTTAATTGGACGTCATAAAAACCACCGCCATCTACTCAATACTAACAAGTAATAAAAAGGATGTTAGGCAGGAAAGATTTTAACTGTCATTTACCTAGAACAAATGCTTCAAGCAGCTCACTACTTCCGGTCTCAGACCAACGTAGCCAACAAAAACCCATTTGGAGGCAAGCTAAAGTGAGAGGGCATACCCGGCGGCGGGGTCCAATGAGTGAAGCAAGACGCATTTGCTGACAAAAAAAAGAAAGGAAAGAGGCCGAAATGCGTGAGTACGAAGAGCTTGAAAAGCTGGCCGACAAAGATCGGAGCATACTCATGTATAAGTCATCCACCTAGACCAGAATGAGCAAAAATAATAATGTCAGCCTTGAAAAACAAGGCAACTTGGACTACTTTGGACTGAGTAGGCAATTGAAAAGTAAAGTCCACTCTCGACGAACAAAAACCAAACTCAACAAATCACTTATCATTCCCGTCCTATTATATGGTGCAGAAGCGTGGACGATGTCGACATCCGATGAGGTGGCCCTGGGAGTCTTCAAGAAAAATGTTTTACGATCAACTTATGGCCCATTGCACATTAGCTACGACGAATACCGCAGACGATAGGACGATGAGCTGTACGATTTGACATACGTGTAATTCAGCGCATGAAGAGACAGCGGCTATGTCTTTCAAATGGATACAAGCTCTATAGCTTTGAAAGCACTCAGTGCAGTACCTGCTGATGGAAGTAGTGGAAGATGAAAGACTTCAGTCTGTTAAAATGATCAGGTGGAGAACAAATTGGTCTCACTTGCTATTGCTAGCTGGCGCCAAACAGCGAAAAGAAGGTAATTTTATTTTACTTTAACTTATTTTATTTCATTTTATTTGATTTTATACTAATTTATTTTATTTTTTTTTATTTTAATCAATTTTATTTTTTTTATTTAATTCAATTTAATTAAATTTTATTTTATTTTGTTTTTTACTTTATTTTTTTAATTTTATTTTAATTTATTATACTTAATTTTATTTTATTTAATTTTATTTTCTTTTATTTTTTTTATTTTTTTATTTTATTTTATTTTATTTTATTTTATTTTATTTTATTTTATTTTGTTTACTTATTTTGGCTTAATTCTATTTTATTTTATTTTATATTATTTTATTTTATTTTATTTTATTTTATTTTATTTTATTTTATTTTATTTTATTTTATTTTATTTTATTTTATTTTATTTTATTTTATTTTATTTTATTTTATTTTATTTTATTTTATTTTATTTTATTTTATTTTATTTTATTTTATTTTATTTTATTTTATTTTATTTTATTTTATTTTATTTTATTTTATTTTATTTTATTTTATTTTATTTTATTTTATTTCATTTGATTTTATTTTATTTTATTTTATTTTATTTTATTTTATTTTATTTTATTTTATTTTATTTTATTTTATTTTATTTTATTTTATTTAATTTTTTTTTTTTATTTTAATTTATTATACTTTATTTTATTTTATTTAATTTTATTTTCTTTTATTTTTTTTTATTTTTTTATTTTATTTTATTTTATTTTATTTTATTTTATTTTATTTTGTTTACTTATTTTGGCTTAATTTTATTTTATTGTATTTTATTTTATTTTATTTTATTTTATTTTATTTTATTTTATTTTATTTTATTTTATTTTATTTTATTTTATTTTATTTTATTTTATTTTATTTTATTTTATTTTATTTTATTTTATTTTATTTTATTTTATTTTATTTTATTTTATTTTATTTTATTTTATTTTATTTTATTTTATTTTATTTTATTTTATTTTATTTTATTTTATTTTATTTTATTTTATTTTATTTTATTTTATTTTATTTTATTTTATTTTAATTTATTTTACTTTCTTTAATTTAATTTATTTTTATTTTATATAATTTTATTTGTTTTTATTTGATGTTATTGTATTTCATTTTGTTTTGTTTTACTTTACTTGATTTTATTGTATTTTGTTTCCTTTTATTTTATTTTATTTTATTTTTTATTTTATTTTAGTTCCTTTATTTTATTTAACTTTCTTTTAATTTATTTTACTTTCTTTGATTTGATTTAATTTTATTTTATTGTATTTTATATAATTTTATTTGTTTTTATTTGATTAGGTTTATTAATTTAGAAGATATTTCTTTCCATTTTTTCATGAAAATTTGTCTTCAATATTTCAATTTTTCGCTCCTTTCTATGTGCTTACATAATGTATTTTTTACCACCTTTCTTTCAGTGCTCTTGTACCTAATTGTAGTGTTTCTTTAGTTTATTTGCATTTTATTTTATACGTTTTTCCGTTTCGCTTTCTTCATTACTTCCTGCGTTTATTTGACGTGTGGCCCTCTTCTTTGACACTTCACCAAAGTTTGACTTATTATGGCCTCAATATAGCTTACGATGATGCGAATAGTTTATTGAAACCCAAAGGAAGCCCACAATAAACCGGTGGGTGTAACGTAATTGCTGCACGAATGAAAGAGCAAAGCTTGTATAGTGCAAACAACAAGTGGTATAACAAGTTACCATTTTGTAGTAATTTTACGTTAATAAAAGGCTTCTTTTCTTCCCTTGGCGCTGTGTATTTGAATTGGTGAATGAGTTTGTTCTCTCAGTGCCTGCAACATTTTATATTTCGCTGCCTTCACAGCTGACCACAATCAACTTAATCAACTTACCTCGAAAAACAGTTTTTTTTTCAAAGTTACAGCGTGGTTTTGTGTTTAAATAGCGGAAAAGTGTAAGATGTAAAGTGTTGCAAGGAAGCGAAAGGGAAGTTTGTGGCAAACTAGAAACACTTTTCTCAATTAATTTTTTTCGTTTATACTGCGGCGAGTGAGCCGCTTTGTCCGTCTTAGGTAATAACATAAATCGTGATGTTCTTAGAAAATTAAAATAACAACAACAATTTTCGTTATATACTTTGATTTTTAATAATGAATAAGTAGTACCTGTGATTTAATATATGACAGCGTAAAGATGTCAAAGGTTTCGGTAGGAACGGTAGTCCCTCCGTAAAATAGCCCATGATACAGTGAGTCCAAATCTTTTGCGTCAAAAAGTACTCCTTAAGTATGTCTGGGCGGTGACATGAAGAGAGCTTGGCAGTTCGTTCAAATGCTCCCTGCGGCAATGTGGAGACATCTCCATTAAGCGTAGGTTGAGTTTTTAACTTTGATTTCAATCATTTCCAGCTGCACCACCATAGTTGAGCCAAAAGCACTAAAGTTGCTGAAAAAGTTTAACTGCCAAGGTATACGAGTGCGTAGCCATAAATGTAAATATGCACAATAAAGGCACTATAAGCAATAAATGTGGCTAAGTCATATATAGTTGAAAAATAGTTAACTTTATTTAGTGCATTTATGGTCAGCTTAGGTCTCCGTAGACCTGCTAAAAACACAAGCAAACGCACAGAATAAAAATCACCACAGTTTGCTTGGCTAGAAGGAAAAGAGAAATTTTAGAAAATTCAAAATCAAATAATAACCTTACTTGACCATAAAATACGACCGTAGTGACTGCGGTCATACAACTTCAAGTAAAAGTGTGGAAATATTAAAAAAGTTTAGTTCAAACTCAGCAATACCACACAAGCAACACATCATGGTTTGCCTTTTTTATTGTGTTTTTTTTTTAGATCAGAAGGTGTAGTGTAGGAGGAAAGAAATATTGTTGTTGATTCAGAACCAAACACAAGCGCAATAATTTAGGAATTAAGGCAGGTTGGCTGTGATTTAAAGTTAGTGACTAGACCAGCCGAGCAAGCTTGAATTACCAATTCACTCATTTATTCAAACCGTCAAAACACAAATAGTTAGCCATCAATATTTTTCCTGCGCATATCAGCAAATAATGGAACAAAACAAGAGCGTTGGTGGAAACTCTTTTACAGTTAGCTTTAAAAATCAACTTACAAAAATATTTTTGCCTAAATACTCGTAGAATGGACCAAAAATGAAAAACCAACAGAAAAACTTATCGCTTAACCAAATGAAAAGTACACACAGAGCATTAAAAATTAGAAGTAACAAAACTGTGTATTTAAAAAATATCTTGTTTTATTTTATTGCATATTATTTAACTTAATTTAATTTATTCCTTTTTAATTTATTGTATTTTATATTATAATATAAATTTTATGTTATTTGATTTAACTTAATTTAATTTTCCTTATTTTATATTATAACATAATTCGTGTTATTTAATTTAGCTTAATTTTATTCTATTTTATTTTATTTTATTTTATTTTATTTTATTTTATTTTATTTTATTTTATTTTATTTTATTTTATTTTATTTTATTTTATTTTATTTTATTTTATTTTATTTTATTTTATTTTATTTTATTTTTTTTATTTTATTTTATTCTATTTTATTTTATTTTATTTTATTTTATTTTATTTTATTTTATTTTATTTTATTTTATTTTATTTTATTTTATTTTATTTTATTTTATTTTATTTTATTTTATTTTATTTTATTTTATTTTATTTTATTTTATTTTATTTTATTTTATTTTATTTTATTTTATTTTATTTTATTTTATTTTATTTTATTTCATATTATAATAAAATTTTTGTGTTATTTAATTTAACTTAATTTCATTTCATTTTATTCTATATAATTTTTTTTATTTTGTATTACTTTAATTAATTCTATATTATAAGAATTATATAGAATAAAATTAATTGAGATTAAGTTAAATAAGTAATATAAAAATTATATTATAATATGAAAAAAAATATAATAAATAAAATTAAATTAAATGAAATTAAGCTAAATTAAATAACAAGAATTATGTTATAATATGAAATAAGGAAAATTAAATCATATTTTTTTAATTTAATTTACTAATTTTCAATTATTTTTGTATATAATGTTTTCAGATTTCGCTTTATTTTATTTTTAATATTAATTTAAAATTTTTTACTATAGTGCCATTTATCTGATTTTATATAACCTTAGATTTTTTAAATTTCATTTCCCATTATCTTGTATATTTTTTATTTTATTTCAATTTCAATTATATTATTTAACTTAAAATAATTGAACTATGTTAGTTGATTTTATTATATTTTATTTCTAATTATACAATTTTCCTTTTTATATTTCATCTATTTTATTTTATCTTATTGTTGTTTAGTTTATTTTTTCTTGTATTATTTTAATTTATTTACTTTATCCCTTTATTAATTTTTTTAAGTAATTTTATTTAATTTTATTTTACTTTATTCGTTTCTTTTTTTCTTTTTATTATATATTATTTTAATTTTATTAATATTATTTGATTTTATTTCATTTATTTTTAATTTAACTTTTTTTACTTAAATAATTTTATTTTAATTTCATCATTTTTTTTTAAATTTACCCAATTCAAATATTTTTAGTTATTTTACTTTTGTGTTTAAGTTTTTTTTAGTTTTAATTTTTTTTTTAATTTCATTTAATTTAAATATATTTTATATTAACTTATTTTATTTTATTTTATTTTATTTTTTTTATCTATATTAGTTTATTTTCTTTCATATTATTTTAATTAGTTTGGTTGGCTTTAAACTATTTTTTATTTAGTTAAATTAATTTTATCTCAATTTATGCTAGTGACAGTTTTTTCGTGAAGTACCACATCTTCTCATCAGACTTCTTCTATAGTGATCGAGCCAACAGAAGCCAATTTAACAGGCGAGTGCTCTACCACCGAGACAAGATCAAACATTTTACGTCTTACATGTTTTAGAACTTCACAAACAGAGCGGTTGTTTCGGCTTTAATTGTAGCCCCTCCTTAAAACCTCTCAGTTGGCAATCGCCTCAGCTTCTGCTATTTTTGTTTCGCCATTTATTTTCTCGCTTTCCATCGCTCGGCTGCTTCGCAAACTTTGTACTTTTTAGCAGTCGAGCGTAACGCCTTTAAATAAGTACGTTCGTTTCGAAACAACAAAAATGGAAAAACAAAAAAATTGCAGACATTATTTGAATGTTTGAAAATAAGACGAACAATCTATGTATGGTGTGTACGTGCGTATGTGAATACAGAAACACAAAAAAATAGAAAGTGGGGAAAGATAAACTAAAAAAGGCGACAGAATCAGCAACGTCAAGACGAAAAGCAAACAATGTATACAATACGCTGGAGTGGTTGCAACCCACTTGCTCTTTGTGTTCTCTTTTTAGGTATGTTCTTCCATGCTGAGCTTTTCGTCGTAATACCTCTTATACAACCGAGATTATTATAATAATGATCACCCGAAAAAAATCATTTTTAGTATTTTACTAGTATGCTGCTGACGTAACATTGGACAGTCTGAGGAACTTCATAGGAGCTATATTATAGGAACGGAAACAGAAAGCAATCAAAGAAAAACTAGTCATCAACTAGTCATAATTTTTATACCCACTTATTCCATCTCTACTGAGTAGTGTGCCAACTTTACCTCATACAAACACGGGAAAACTATGCTTAAAATTTGTAGTGAAGAGGAAAAGTATAACGCCAAAATGTTGTTATAAGAAATATCAGCAAAAAGTCTTTAATAAAATTACTTAAATTTTAAAATTAAAGACTGAATGTTGAGTTACAGCACCGCTGAAGGCTTACAGTAGCCAATTGTAAGCGATCTTGTATAGACTATAGTAAGACTATAATTTATGGGCAAGCATTTGAATGATATTGAACGCTATATGTAGAGGTGGCTGCCTTTCTTCTTACGCTTTCCAGAGTTCAGCGCCACTCAAAGACACCAAGTAAAGTCAGCTCCTTCTTCACCTGATATTTTCAACAAATTGAAGATCTTCCTTTTTCTTTGCTTTCACTAGGGGGTACAGCGTCGAATGACGTGACCAATCCAGCTGTGTGTTAACTCGCTGAACTATTTATGTCGCTGAACTACATATGTATGTATGATTTCGAGAAGGGCTTCATTGCTCGGGTTGATTCCGAGATAGACGAAATTATATACGACTTCAGAGTTATGGCTGTCAGGTATGAAGTGGAAGTCAAAATGCGTATAGGCCGCTTCCTTCCAGACCCTCGCCTCCCTATCCTGCCTGCAGTAACCAGAACTGATGGCGTCAATATCATTGGCATACACCAGAAGTTGTATGCTTTTATTGGAATTTGTACCTTCTTTGTATAATTCTGCAGGTCGAATTATTTTCTTCAGTAATAAATTAATAAAAGTCACACGATAGAGATCGAAGTTTACACCGCAGTGCACGTTTTGCGGGGGGACCACTTTCAGACATTGAGAAGTAAGAATAGCTCTTTTTAGTACCGAAGCTTTGAAATGGACGATGTGTCTTGGGCATTTGCCATTATTTAAGATATTCATCATATCTGGAACGCCTTACTTCAGATAAGTTCTAATCATCTCGTTGACGGTCGGCTTAAGTCTTTCACATAACATGCACGATAAGACCTTATAGGCGATATTGCGCAAGCTTATTCCACTCGCCACCGCACATCTGCTGAACAGACGATGCAAAAAGATACTAGTAATCCCTTAATTCGATTTAGCGTTGACGAAAGGCTCCGCCGGGATTGCTGGACGCATTTCACACAGGGATTGGTCACGTTTCCAGAATGCAAAATTAAGAATTGGGTATAGCCTTGCAATACTACTTCCTCTATCCATAAACAGGTCTACACCCCGGTATACTCTCTTCAGCAACAATCACCTCAACAAATGAAAGTACCCAGGGTTTATTCTAAGCAACCTCCAAGTGGCTGATGAAGGTTCATGAGTAACATTTAGTTCATGTCATAAATGCACCCGGAGGAGTTGACTTTCTCTCGTAATCAGGAATCTTTGTTTTCAAATTCGAATCCACTACCCTCCGAATGGTAGAACACACTGCTAATTACTCGGCTGATGCGGATAATAAAAGGAAGGTTTACGGTTTTGTATTTTAATATAACGCCTCCTGCTATAAAATCAGCGTTAGAATTCTTGAGTACGAAGACTTCACTGGTGGCTACTACGATTGCTTGTGTGAGGTATCTGGAGACTTTACCCAGGTCAGAAGCGCATCAAGCGTTGGCATTTTTATCTTATTTTATGCCCGAGAAAAATCCCTTAAACGTTAGTTTGTTAATCCCTGCTCGATACTTATATAGCTTGGAAATCTTCCAGAAAATTACCTTTGAAAATGGTTGCAATTAATTGCTTGCTTGCCTCTCTGCAGACAAGAAGGATGAGTGAAATGAGCGCCAAACTGCATACGTGCGTTAGCTATACATTTGTAAAGGTGTCCATAGCAACAACAACAACAACAACAACAACAACAGCATTAAACTTTGAAAGCATAAACACCCATTTCACCAACCTGAAGCGCATGTTTAGCGTAGAAAAGCAACAACCCAAAAGTAGACAACAAAAGGAGCAACGCTAAATTGCTCGACAAATGATGTAAGAAATGCCTGTGCGCCTATAAGTATGCCAGTGTAGCATTAAGTATCCCAGCAAAAAAAAAACTTAAACCTTTCCTAGTAGTAAGATCTCTGGCTTGATCTCTGGCTTGCGGTTCTCTTCGAAAAATTAAAAATGCGTTTTTGGCTGACTGTAGGTCCTGCAGTGTTTCTTATACAAGTCGCCTGCCGAACGCCAGGTACTCACAGCTTAGGTGTTCCTCTGTCAAAGTACAATCCCTATATCTTGTAAACTTGTTGTTCTCTATCTTGGGGGGCATGCGACGCCACAGTTACAGTCCTACTGATCAATGAAAGTCTCAAGATACTCACTAGCCTTTCCAGCTTTATTATTTTGCCCGCAACTTTTCACTACATTAGAGCAAAGTGTATCGTCGGATGTTTGGTAAGAAAAACAATATCAGCCAAATGGTGTCTACAACTATGCTATGACCGTATACTTTTTTATGAAATTTTCTGTCACCAAATCGTAAAGTGGCCCTCAATAGCTACACGAATTCCATCTTTGAATTTTGTTTTGTGTAGACGTTTTCTTTCACGTGATCCCAAAGAAAGAAGTCGCAAGGTGTTAAATAACAAGATCTCGGTACCAATTGCAATCAGCTCTTCGTTCGGTCCGGAAGCCTTCGGTGCTTATGTGTCACCTACCATCGTTTTGTGGATAGCAAACGTTTTCTAGATCAATACCATCAATTCCGGTCGTAAAAAATCCTTAATGATCTCTCGATAACGCAACCCATTCACCATAACTGTTGCACCAGACCATAAACCACAACAAACAGTTACACGTTGTGAAGGGAGAAGCTATCCAATAATAAATATTGGGGTTTCCGAGTCACAGATGCGACAGTTTTGCTTACCGACGTAGCCATCCAGGTGGAAATTGGCCTCAACAGTCAAGATGATTTTTCGATGAATTTCCGGTTCACTTTCATTCATTTCAAGGACCCAATCAGCGAAAATACGACGTTGTTGGTGATCGGCCGGCTTGAGCTCTTGTGGTAACTGCACTGTGTAAGTCTTAAAACTCTAGTTTTTATGCAAAATACGGTGTAAGGGAGTTTGTGGAATGCACGATTCCAAAGCAATGAACAAACTTGGGTTTCTTCAAGACTTACGGCTCCAACAGCTAGGTATATTCGTAGTTGTTCTCGAGCGACGTCCACGTGTTTTATTCTTCACATCACTAACTTGTTCCATTTTTTAAACCAATTTTTGTCCGACAAGTTGCTTCGTCACGACAGAAAAATGTTTTAGTTTCACGAACCGTCTCTGTCAGTTTCTCAACATTTTTAAAGTGAATTTTACTAATTTCAGTGCGTTGTTGGAGCGTGTAGCGTTCCATTTTTATTACTGGCGTAAAAATTAGAGCTTCAAAAGTGGCATCTGCCGGAATAGGAGAAATACTCTTTAGGAACCATCAGGGGTGCCTTTGCTCACTTAAAGCAGCTGAACATATTAGAGGCGTGGTGGTGGAAATGGTTGTTATTCCATAAGCAGTTAGCGAACTGATATACATAATTTCATCTCTAAAATACTAGTTCTTAACTAGAACTTTTGCATACCGGTTCAACTTTTCACTGCAGGGTACAACTCTATCGTTGCTAGTGCTTTGGCATTGCGTTGTTGTTGTTCGTCAAAGTTGTTATGTTTGCTCACTTGCTTTGTATCGCCGCCTGTTTACTTATGTGCACGCTTGTTTGTATATATGCATAGGGGCTTTAGCTCATTTATTTATGTAAAATAAACATTGCATCACACATACAAACACATACATACACTCACACACACACAAATACGAGTATACGCACCAACTACAATAGCAAAGGCACGATGGTCTCAGGCGCGCATGTCATTATAGTTATTTGGCGCTTGGCTGGCTGTCTGGCTTGGCATCGGTAGGCCTGTGTGCGGCAAGTGCAACTTAGTG
>JAWMAG010000037.1:25082500-25160000 GCA_037013455.1 Ceratitis rosa | reverse complement strand
TATACTTCCCTCTTATACTATGTATTTTTCTGCACAGTTATGCTCTTGTTTATGCATTTGCTGCAAACAAACTTGCGAATTCTCTTTAGAATTTGTCCTCGTCGACTAGCTGCTCATCTCCTTCCTTTTCCTTTTCCGTTTCCGTTGGCTATGTGTCGCTTTAATGCGCTTTTGCACGGCTGGCAGCACTTTTAGTTTCATGACTGTAGTTGTAGTTGTTGTTATTATTTGCAGGTGTTTTACCTGCTGTTGCTTGTTACTGCGGCTGCTGCTTATGGCCGCTGCAATTTTTATGCCTCACACGCACAAGCTTTACACATAATTGAACCAACACATATACGTGTACATACATACATACATACATACATATCTGCAGTCAACTTATGCAGGTCTTCTATTTCCCAATAGTCAAACTTTTTGGTTTTAAGCTAGCGAGCTACTGATACTTTCAGCGAATCAAATGGATAACAACTAGTGGTATTTCGTAAGAAGGAAATGTGAAGAAAGAGGTTAAAGAAGTTTTTATTCTGTTTCGAGCAATTGGCTCGCCTTATGAAAGATCTTTACTATCTTTTTTTTTGTATTTTACTTGATATTCTTACTAGGAGAAAAATTATTATAATTCCTTTACCATTTTTTATAGCAGTACTTAATTTTTCCAATTTTTTGTAACTAGTCCACTACTAGTTACTCCTGGACTACTTATCGACGATATGTTAATTTTTTCCACTGTCAATATTCATCACAATAGAACTGCATAAATACGAGGTATACATTTCTTTCATGCCATTCTAAGGACGGTATTGTATTAAAACGTATATGGGGTGGGCCATCTACCGTTTGCTTTTTAATGTATAACTTATTTGAGCTCTGACATCTTCAATGACATTTCCGATTTTTCACATGTTCTGCACATTTACGCTTGAAAAAATTAAAAAATATGGGAATCTTACATTCAAAAGTGTGAGTATTCAATCGAAACCGCAAGAAAATACCCACGGTCGAAATAATTCGTCTTTTTGGCTGTTTGTGGATCAATTTTCGCAAAACACGTTGGTTATCTAACAACACAACTCGCGCATGGCCTCGTCCAGTATGTTGAGATGAAAACTTTGCTGCTGTAGCTAAATATGCCCACGATAAGAAGGTTTATAAAATCCAATTGGTTCAAGAACTGGAGCTTCATTTCCATCTCGGTGGCTAAGTTAACGAGCAAAAGTGACAGAACTGCGGGTACTCAGAAATCCCACACGTACTCGTGAAAAAGCCCATGAATGTGCAACGAGTGACTGGTGCGACCAACTTTAGACCGTCCATGTCGATCATTTGCGTCAAAATGTGGAAGGGATTGATATGGATGATGTGTTGCATCACCGAATCTTTTGACTTCGCCGGACTAGTTTTTGTGGAAAGCCATTAAAGATCAGTGTCCTGCCAACCATTCAGACATTGAACTCGCCAAAGCGGTCATCGAGCGCACACAATTGAAAATACGTTGAAAAATGGGTTCGGCAGACAGGACAGAATGAGCTGCTGCAAGATCACCCAAAACACCCAAACAGATTAAGTGATGTTACATCATTAGGCGAAATGTTTATGTTTCCGTCCGTAACTTTTGGACGGTAGTGATGTCAGCCTTAAGTCGTTCGAGGACATCAAACAGCTGGGCAGAAGCACCTTGTCAATTAAGCAAACAAACATTCCATTAAAGGTAAAGTCACTGAAAAATTTTTAAAATTTTTTCTTCGCCAAACAAAAAATATTTTAAAAAGTAAATTCTTCGTGACCCATCCCTTATGTTGCTCCTTACATTTTTTTCATTGCAATATTTTATTTTATTTTTCGCAAATGGTTTTCATTTGCATGCGTTTGTCCATATGAACAATTACTGTGTGCATATTATGTATGTAGGTCTATGTAAATATGTACGTATATATGCATTTGTATGCAACATATAATGGATTTGTATGTGAAGAGGTTTGAATTAATTTTGCAACATTTTAAATTGGACGCAATTAATTGCAAAATTACTTTTGACACACAAACATAATTCAGCGCACACATAGTCACTAACACACACAAACACTCACTCACTCACTTGTTCATTCGCTGCTCACTCACTTACAAAATACAAGTGCACTCAGAACGCTTGAGCTTTTTTGCTTTTTTTACATACATATGGTACATATGTGTGTATGGTAGATACCCTGCAGGGAGAAGGTAGACAGATATGCAAAAAAATCTAGTTCAATACTAGTATTTTGAAGATAAAATCATACTAGTTGGTTATTTGCATAGCAGTTCACCAGTAATGAGAATAATAATAATTTCTACCAACGTGTGTTGTTGTTATCTCTTAATTATCTCTGTTACGCTCTGTTGAAGTGAGCAAAATGACACTCATCCCTTCATCGTCACGAAAGCCGAGTGGTTAGAGATTACCGCTGTAGCGGTGATTCACGGTACTAGTCAAGCTGGTGCAGTAGACATTCAACAGGCTCAAATGAACTAGTATTGATTACGTCATTCATTTCTTCTTTTCGCAGTTTGTCGCCAATTGGAAACTCCACGTCCATCCAGGTTCTTCTCCACCATTCCAACCAAGTAGGTCTTTCCCTTCCTCTGCCTCCACCGGCGGTTACTGCATTGAAATCATGGCAGCAGCACTCTACACTCTATTCAGAGAGATATTGTACCTTCTATATTCAGCTCTGCAGCGATATTAAGTAGGTTTATCCCACAGTAAGAGCGTAAACTACGGCTAGGCTGGCTAGGTCATATGGTCCGGGTGGATAAACTGGAGCTTTGAAAGTTTTCGATGCAGTAACCGCCGGTGGAAACAGAGGAAGAGGAAAACCTCCAACCCGTTGGAAGATCCAGATAGGGAAGCACCTGGCTGTACTTGGTATTTCCAATTGGCACACAGAGCACACTCAGATTCCAATCGTCGGGCATACTTCGATCCGATCATATTTTGCAAAGGAGCTGATGCATGCAACTTTTCGGCGCTTCACCGCCATGTTTAGATAGCTCAGCCGATAAGCCTTCGGACCACAACGCTTTATTACATTTCCAGCAGGCGATTGCTATTCGAACTTGTTCGTAGTTGGGCAGTGGAACATCCGATCTCTCGTCAAAAAAACAGAAATCGTGCTCACCATCTGCTGGTGTTGCACTTTCACTACCATTGAGCGGGCTAAAGAAGTGTTCTCTCCATAGATTCAGCTAGTACCAGAAAGATTCTTATGCCTAAAAAGACAGTTAGCAGTTTATAGGATAACACCGCATTGCTTACATACAGACTAAATGGAAGCTGAGCTAGTTACCCTGCAGGGAAAAGCCAAACTACTTGATTTCCAGTTTACAACTAGTATTATTCCCTACACGGTAGGTGTGCGTATATGAGTGTGCCCGCTATTGTTGTGCTTGCCATTTGTCTTTTCACCTACACATAAGTGTTCTCTACAACAATTGCACTTTATATATGTATGTGTTTGTTAGTATGTTTTCATATGAATGAGTGCACTTTTCATGCCCATAAATTTACATGGAAAATACTGAATTCCAGCTGTTTATATGGAAGTGTAACAAAGCGTTACAGTTATAACAACAGGAATGAAAGTGAAATAACTGTAAACAATGAATGTAATATTATATACGTATAAATAAATTTAAAAAGCATTTGACTCTTTGTATGAATGCTAAAAATTTTATATTTTCTTAGAATTTTCGTTTCTTTATTTTGTAAATTCATTTTATTTGATTGGCAAAAATAATTGAATTTTATTGAACTAATTGAATGAATAAAATTAAGAAAATCTTATTGCAAACCCTGATAAAGCGTACTAAGGACTACTGGACCATTGTGATACCTATGCTGGTCCTGCTAAGGAGATTTCTTTCACCTTTTAAAAATTCTCAAACCACTTTGTGTGTCTTATGATGCCTACCGATGCAACGATAAAACGATAACAGACCTCACTAAGCGCTGAGCAGTTACAGTGGTAATATTCCACCGATTCCTCCTCATCTATGTCCCTGCATTTACCGGAGAAGTCGTTTGAGAAGCAGCTCATCCTTCTACCATGGGTTCACTTTAGACAGTCCTCAGTTATTACGGCAGTTGTTGTACTTATGGAGGTCCGGTTTAACAGGAGTGGAGACTTAGTTATGTTTACCTTGGTTAAGGTCCAGTTTAGAATTGTCACATTGCATGTGGTCTCGCCCTGTTATCTTCTGAGCTGCGGCAAGATAGTGGTGCGAGAGCACTGAACTTATGTCGTCCATCTACAATGCACCACGGTTCTTCTTATGTAGGCTATCATGTAGATAGATGAATTCCATTATGGTATACGTACTATAGCAGAGCTTATTCCAGATCAACGCAAAGTGCTCGCCAGTACTGTAGCTGATTTTTGTGTCCAAGATATGTATGTACCATCTTTGCCCACTCCGGGGTCGGGCATTTTTAGCATCGTGAGAGGAGCAGCGCTTATAGGCATGTAAGTACTGACATATACAGATTGAATTTTTGGGCACAACGTCCTTTCCTTTGATCAGGACATGGACGGAAATCAGTGGTATTTTGAGTAACGTTTTTTTTGCGTACATCCACCGTGGTGAATGTCAGGACTAGGTGACTGAGTGTCTCTCTCTCTCACCACGAATCAGACACCATATTTCATAACCTTTATATGGCCGTTATAGTGCATGTTACAAAGACCCACCCATTCCGTCGACTCCGTCCGCCGATCCACTCTTTCAATCGACTCATTTTTTCCGCACGGCAGTGATGTCAGCCCTTAGTCGTACGAGGACATCAATTAGCTGCTCAGCGGCACCTTGCCACTTAAAGAGATGGACATACCTGGTACATATCGTTAAAGTTCATCAATGGGTGTGATACTTTTTCAATGAAGCTTGATTCAAATCAGCGTACAAACCCTCCACGCGTGTAGTAGTGTGAATTAGTGTGAGTTAGAACACATTTTTATAGTGAGCCGCTTGCCTCAAGACACTCGCACCGCACCACAGCTGAATGCACTACGCATTACTTAAATAGGTTACTTTGGAGTGATTCGGCTAAAGCTCACTCTCTTCTAGCCGTTGCTCATATAGTTCCACCTGGGTTGGTTACACCTTCTCGCATAAAGGTTGCTCACATTTCCAAGTCATGCGACGACGACCCAATTCCCATCTGCGAATCCTTACTGAATGGTACAAAATCGATGATGAAAAGCGGATCACTTAGCACTGAGAAAAGTCAAACTGAAGCGGTCTTGGCGGAAAGGCAGTGAGCTGCCGCAAACAGTCTTCGAGGGAGTATTGACGACCAGGAGGATTTTGTTATAGGTTTGGTGAGATAAACTGCTCTCCTGCGGCAAAATTTTCAACTTGAATCTGTGCTATCAGCTATTAGATCGTGTGAAGGAAGTAACCGCCCAGAAGTGCTTTCCTTTGGCCAACAAGAGGGGAATTGTGACTCATCAGGACAAGGCCAGATCACACACATCGATAGTGATCGCCAGAAGCTATGAGACCTTAGTTGGGGGATACTTACACATCCAACTTACAGTCCGTATATCGCACCAAGTGATTACCATCTGTTCCTTTATATGACAAATGATTTGGCTGATGAAGAGTTGGCCACTAGAGAACCCTGTGAAAATTAATTGCATAAATTTTTCGTCAATAGAGAAAAGGGTCTGTGAGGTAGGCATAATGGCAATACTTTTCAAAATAGCAAAAAGTTATCGAGCAAAACGGTGTATATTTCACATAAATCGTATAATTGAAACTATTCCACATTTCTCAATACTAACCTAGCACCCCTCGTGTGGTGGCCAGGCAGCCTTTAGCCATCCAAAGTGCTTTTTCATGTCTTACGGAACTTTTATATAACATTTAATGTAATACATATAGACAAATACATTTTTATTTATAACTCAAAATGCCTGCTTTTGGCTGAGGCCCAGCTGTGTGCTATCGCTGGCGCTGCTTAATGTGTCTTCCACCAACGCCGTATTGGTGAAACAGTAAACAACAACAAAAAAGAAAAAAAATTGTAAAACAACAAATTCTCACTAGAAAAGTTATAGTGAAAAAAATAAAAAACAAAAATAGCAATAGTTAAATGAAAATAACAGTTATAATACAGACATTCACGTACATATACAGATGTGAAACGCTGAAGTACATTATGAAGAGAGAGTGTGCGGAAAAATTTTTAGGAAACAAATTTTTTTATTACACATAAAAACTATGCGGCTACATGCACACACACTCACGCAAAGAGCAAAAAAATTTTGAAACACCCACAGACACTCCGAAACTGCCTTTCAAAACAGCATAATGGAAGCATGTTTGCGCGCACACCAAACCACAGAAACGAATATATGTGTACTCGTATGTACATACAACAACAATTCATATAAAATCGTTAATGGGAAACATGTGGGCAAAACTACGTACAATAAATAAAAATCAAAATTGAATAAAAATAGCAAACATGAAAACTCTTGCTCGTTTGGATTAAAAATATTATTTATTGAACTCATATAAATTCCCAAAATATGAAAAATATTTATAAGTATATGTATCTCATGTATTGTACATATGTTAACGAAAACGGCTTAAAATGTGTATAAAATAACTATGACTAGTTCTGACGCCTTTAACCCACCGAACAGCTGTTGCCACACGCTTGCACGCATGCAGCCATGAAGCGCCATATTGGATGCCAATTGTGAGGGACTCTGTTGATAAAGCGTAGATTTTGCGCCACAGTGGCTTAAATCGGACAAAAGTTCAAGCAAAGCTTATGTTTTGGTTTACCTAGAGTAATTATTCGAAAGCGAACACGAATTCCTATGAAAGTCTCATTTCGGCCTGGGTTTCGGATTAAAACTAGCTTTGGTTATAATATTGATTGTTGGTAGTTAAGTCAAACAGTGTTTGTTATTGGTAAAGAATATAAGTTTAATAAAGTTAAAATACATCCAAAGCGGAAAAAAGCGCTATAAACTCGGTAGAAAATATGTAAGGTTTATGATGAGAACGACCAGACTAAACGTCAATACCGACCGAAAAGTTGAAAGAATTGTCATCGAAAATGCTCGACTAAAGAAAAAACAACTCACAGGAATGGTTGGAATATTCGAAACAATTATTTTTAACATCTCACCCGATCATCTTGACATGACTAAGTTAAGCGCAAAATGGATGCCAAGAATTCTCACGACTCCGCTAAAACAACAGCGCGTAGAGTGTCCACGCGCATTTTTGAACCCCTGCTAGAAGAGTAGAATGGTGTATTAAGTCGACTTGTTACAGGAGACGAAACTTGGATTCATATTTATGAACCTAAGTCAAAACAAGACTTCATGCTTTGGCATATAAAAGGCATACCTATAACACCTCCCAAGAAGTTTAAGGGTTCACAGCTAGCAGGGAACCTCATAGCAAGAGTCTTTTGAAGCTCGGAATAAATATTCCTGATCGATTATGCTTCTGGGATGGAAAAATACGTCCAGCACCATATTCCCCGGATATAGCACCTTGTGATTCCTGGTTATTTCCAAAAATTAAAATAAATTTAAAAGGAAAGGTCTTTAATGGCAACGAGGAGATAACTAATGCGGTTAATGCTCAATTTGATAAGCTTAAAAAGCAAAATTTTGAAGATTGCTTTCAGAAGTGGATATAGAGGCTTAAGAAAAGCATTGAAATCAATGGCAATTATGTAGAGATGCTAAAAATGGACAAAGATTAAGAATAAATACAAAAACTACTATTTTTTTAATGTTTTTTCTGATCAACTTACCGAGCTTTTGATAATCCCTCGTATATACACGTATGTATGATTGACGAACAATGTGAGACGTTCCATCAGGACTATTGCTTAAGCGGAAAGCGTTATCAAAGGAAACGGATTTCAGGAATGCTAACAGATTAATGTTGGAGACTAAGTATATTCACGAAAATTTTAAGTACTTATTGTAAGTTAGGGTGAATTTTTATATTTTTTCGATATCACAATTAAACCTTATTTGTATACACATACATACAAACAAAATTTGATATAAATTTTGATGTGACAAAAAAGTTTATATTTTGTTGACCACTGTTATTATTTTTTTCATTTTTGTTGTACTATCAAATGTACATATACGACAAATACAATTGAATATCTGTAACGGTATTGCAGCTGTGTCGCCAAGCCAATGCTGGTTGAGTGAAATTTGTGCGACTTGATTGATTTATCAAAAACAGTTGTGTGGCGAGGCGCAAACAGATGCACACCAACAAATGCCTCCAACTTCAGCCTTTGGATTTGGTTTATTAACTTTGAAGCTACACTTGCACACGTATATATGTATATATATATATACATTTATTTATACATGTATTTGCTTGTTTGTTATTTTGTTTGCCACACCACTTCAGTGCCAACAACAAATGCTGAAATATTTCACTCTCACATACTCACAAACTTTACGAACGAAATTCCAATGCGCACGTATTTGCGATTGTAAAAAATAAAAATAAAAATAAAAAAAATATTCCCAAAAATTTTCCAAGCAATAAATCAATTTTCCACATCAACGCCAAAAACTACAGTGACAAAAGTGGTGCATACGAATAGCAACAAAAACAATAGCAGTAAAAATAAAATCGCACAAAAGCGCTTGAATGGCAATGGCGAGAAATAGAAAAATAAAAATGAAAATGAAAATGAAAATAAAAATAGAAATAAAATTAAAAGTAAAGCAATTCGGATTTGGTCAACTAACTGTGCTTGTAGAAACACCTGAAATGGCGCAAATTAAAGCCATTAAATCGGGAAAATCGTTGAAATGAAAATCGTTGAAACAAATAGCTTCGCGCAGTCAAGCCGGTGGTGGTACAGGCAGCCAACAGCTTGGTCACAATGACCAAGCATTATTTATGGGCAAAGCACACAACGAAAGGTTTGTGAGTGCTTTAGTACACGTATGTACAAGTGTATGATTGTATATATTTACATAGGTATATTCAAGCAATTCTTTTACTCCAACGCTTGACTTGCACTCTGTGCCATATTTATGCGAAAAAGTGCTATGAAATTGAACCCAAACGGCGTTTGGCAAACGCAAATCATACTCCCACACACACAATCGTTTATATATTTAAGTGAAATTCCAAAAATTAAGCGATTTCTGAAATGGAAATCACCACCGCGCCTTGAACACGAACAGCCGTAAATCCAACTCTGCTAAAATAATTCGGTAAGAGTTCGGAATCACCCATTACTATGAAGAGGCAGATTAGTCTTTTGCTTCACAGTTGCAGAGTCTTTAAAAATGAGTCTGGTAAAAAATAAATATAAATAATAGTAGGTAAGAGTTCTATTTCTGAACTTATATTCAAGTGTTTTAAATTGAACTAGTGTATTATGCACTAAATGTGGACCAGTTATTTGCACTGATAAACAGAATTTCGGGTGATCCAAGTAGAGGTGTTATTTTCAATAGCCTTTTTTTTTTGACATATCACGCGTGAGTCGTGTCAAGCTGTCATATTATGTTTGATCAGTATTGTTTGACATTTTATCGTGGAAAGACTTCCGCCTGAACAAAGTTTACAAATCGTTCAATTTTATTACGAAAATTCCCATTCTGTAATGAAAGTGTTTAGCGCGTTTCACTCTATTTTTGGTCAACGTAATCGGCCTACTGATCGTACTACTCGCAACACCATTACCCATCTTCAGACCCAGCACTCATTACTGGATAATATTGTATCGAATAGATCACGCCCAGCACGCAGCCGTAGCTGAGAGTGTACACGAAGACGGTGGATAATCGATTCGGCGACGTTCGCAACAACTCGGACCAACGTATGGCACGTACAAAATACTGCTTTTGCAAGAACTGAAGCCGGTCAACCTTCCCCAGCGACATCGCTGCGCTCTATGGGCTCTTGAAAAGTTCCAAGTTCTGGTTCAATGGGTATGTAAACAAGCAAAATTGTTGCATTTGGGATGAAGAGCAACCTGATGAGGTTCAAGAGCCGCCATTTCATCCAGGAAAAAACTACAATTTCGTGTGATTTGTGGGCCGGTGTCATCACTGGTCCATATTTCTTCGAAAAATGATGCCGGTGAGGATATAACCGTCAATGGCGACCGTTATCGCAACATTTCGTTATCTCGGCTACGTTTGCTTTCAACACATCGCATCAGTCATTGGGTTTATTGAGAGAATACTTCGGTGAGCAGATAATTTCACGTTTTGGGCTGGTCTATTGGACACCAACATCGTGTCATATCACACTGTTAGACTTTTTCCTGTGGGGATATGTAAAGTCTAAAGTCTATGCGGACAATCCCGCCTTGTAGCAAAACATCAATCGTGGCATTCGACAGTTACCAATCAAAATCAATCCACCGGTGAATGCTGCATCGAAAGCTCTTAATATTGACTCATGGGAAGTTTTACTAGTCCATTTTTCTGTACCATAGAATAGGACGGGTATGATGAGAGACTTCTAGAACTATGACTTTGTTTATCGAGAGAGGATTTTACTTTCAAATTGTCTACTCAGCATAAGGTAGCATCTGTTGGTAAGGGAGCTGGATTTCCAGGCTGGCCTTATTTTTAATGATGGCGCTGATTCTTTGGTTAACAAAATTATCTACAACCTCAATGTTTTAACTGTCAATAGTGACGTGGGAGCCAAAGCGTGAATGGGCTTAATGACTATGCACATTCGCTTTGATTCCTTATTCTGTCTAAAGAAATCAGAACTACACGCTCGGTTGTTGGGAACATCGGTCTTGTATGTTCTAATGGGAGATTATACTTTCTGTGTTTAATTCCATAGGGGTTTTTATTTTACGAACATTAGGTTGAAGAAGTTGAAAGATGGAAAATCATCTCACCTAAAACCTTGTTTATTATCAAATGGCTCGCTAGATGACCTTACCGATGCTGACTGCGTTTTAAGGGAGAGCAGAAACTAGTAAAATATTTCAAATCTCCCGTTTAAACTAGTCTTTAACTGGTATGTTGCCGATTAGTTACAATAAGAGTTTAGGCATGCAGCTTTCTTTACAAGGTAGGCAGAAGGGTAACAGACGGTGCGCGTGAACTAGAACGCATAAAGAACAATAGTAATAGGAAATAAGTCTCGCTCATTGTTCTTATTTCCTTATTTCCTTCTCTCCTAAATTCTTTTGTTGCGTAGTGTTTTGAAGGGAATGTTGATGCTGATGTGCGTCTTACGAAAACTCGTATAAAACATTGCCCATAAATAGCAGAAAAACAAGTAATAATGTGCACTTGGTCATTTGCGTGAAGCTACGTGAGTGTTGATTTTGAAGATTTAATTTTTAAATTTATTTTATATTTTATATTTGGCATAGCGACTTTACAGTGTTGTTGGTTTCATGATTGGGTAAAAAAATATTTGTAGTTATTAGTTTATACAGACGATTTGTACGGAGATTGACTATTTTGCGGAGTTTGCGGTGCAAAGAGCATGAAAATTTTAAAGAGGCAGACTAATAATAGTGTTGAAATTTCCCAGGACTAGACAAGGAAGCTCCAAATGCGTAGAAGGAAATCAAAAGGTCTCGATTTTCAAATCAGTATCAGTGAGAAATCTTGTCATTTTTATTCGAGCTAAATATTGTTTAGAGAATTGTGAACATCGGATGCTATAGTTTCAAGCTCCAATTCGAGTTTTTGTATAATTTTTCTGAATAGAAAAGAGATTGGAGCACTTTTCCCATCTTCAGTTCACTGTGCACAAAAAGCAGTACAGAGTATTGTATAGCAAAAAAGAATGGAATGTCAAATAAAAGGATAAAAGAAAATGAATTATAATTAAAGACAGAACAATAAATCAAAAAATAAAAATCTCTTGAAATGCACAAAAAATAACAAACAAATCCTGGTTGTTTGATCAGTATTTAAGGTGAAGAAAAAAGTGAGAACGTGAAGATGAGAACCATTGAAATTAAGTACAACAGTTGCAGGAGCTTTTGAAGAGCATACAGTGAGAAAGTTTAAAGTCCACTGTGAGCGAATAGATTGGTTCTTATCAACGAAGCCACACCTCTAGTCCTCTTTGCAGCTGTATCTGAGTTGTGCAAAGCTTAAACAACTGTGTAAGCTGCTCTCAAGCAGCATCAAAAGTTCCCTCAGAGTCGGAAAGAACCTCTACGAACCGCGAGGTTTCAGGGAATGTCACTCTTTCAACCTAATTCACGCTCGGTGAATATTAGTGGTATATTGAGGTGTGCCTTGAGTTGATTGTCAACCAAAATTATCGTATTTTCATACTTTGTTTTATGAGATTACCAAGCAGTATCGAAATTTTCATTATTGAGAGGCTTTCGTTTAACTACGAGTCCTGCTTGGTCTTTGGTGTTTACGCGCAGGTAGTATAATTTTTAGGCATTCGTTAGTGATGGATGTTTGCCATATACTGATGTAAATATGTCCCAGAATGCTAGCCAGTTTTCGTATCCACCATGAAAATCTTCGGTGTCACAAGATGGGACTTTTAAACATACTTCATGAGGACAAGAAGTAGGAGGAATGGAATTAGCATTAATCCAGAGAAGCTGCCACGCATCTAAAATTTGATATTTATAATTATCATAATTTTCAGAGAATTTGTAATATTTTTGCTCGATATAGTCGCTTGATTCTGCGTAGTCCACAGAGCGGCATGTTTTTTTTTATATGAGCTTAACAGCGAATCCCAAAGTTAGTTCAGTTTGTCTAACTTGACTGTTAGAAGGGAAATAGTGTGTGGTCCCTAAGAAGGATGGGGGACCATTTTGAATAGAATAATTTATTCGAAAATGAAATGTTGAAAGCTTCAATCGATTTTGATGAATTTTCGTCTTTCTTCGGAGCCGTTTTGTGATTTTTATGACGTGAGTAATGGTATTTAATTGTATACCAGAAAATAGGACAAGGCAAATTACGTCAATGAGACGCAAAAGCTGAGAATATTACAACAAATTTTTGAAATATTTTGTACAAAAGTCTTTGGAATTATATTATGCAATTATTTTCTTAATTTTACTCCATTGGATTATTGCTTTAATTTGTCTCAGCAATAAGGGTTTCAGAATTATTGAACGGTGATGTGATGTCATCTGATGTGTTGTGGTCTCATTTGATGCACTTCCGAATGATTTGTTGTGACGTGATACGATGTGATGTAATATCCTCAGAAGTGATATAGGTACATATGTAATTGAGGTGATATGATGATCATGCTATTGTAGCAATGTGATGTGTTGTGATATCGTATGATATCATATGATGTGATGATAGGACACATAATTACAATAGGCTGATCATCACATCATATGATATCATACGATATCACAACACATCACATCGCTACAATAGCGTGATCATCATATCACCTCAATTACATACCTATATCATTTCTGACGATATCACATCACATCGTATCACGTCACAACAAATCATTCGGAAGTTCATCAAATGAGACCACATCACATCACCGTTCAATAATTCTGGAGGGTACACACAGATGTATTTACTTAAATCGCTTTATGTTTATGGTATTGTGGCCCCAGTTGGGCACAAATAAATAACAAATTTTACCACTTATTACCGCTAGTAAGAGTCAGTGACTTTGTAAGCTCTTCCATTAATGTTAATTCTGAATATTCCGCTAAGGAATTTTATATGATTGTGGGAATATTTACCATATGTTTTCGTAAATATTGAACAAAACGGATAATTTTGAAATATAGTTCGAAAATCAACCAAAAAATGGTAACCCACGAATACGTGTATATTATTTAGAGCGATTATGACCTTAAGTCGAAGGATTGAATTGAAATTTGGACTTCCTGAGCACTGTGCTGAACAGCAGTCGCAGCAATCCAAGAAATTAGACACACTTTTAATAGCAATGAAGATCTAGAATTTCTTAGTAAATGCACAGAAAGTGCGCCGTAAAGGAAAACAGACGATGGAATGCTCTTGAAACAAAAACCAACTATCTTTAATGTCTTGGAGCTGTTTGAAAAGTCTCAAATGCTTTGATTTAAACAATTTCCAAACGTTCAGTGTGCACTGCGACCAAAATGGTTTGTTTTTTATCTCGAATCTAAGTCAAAATCTTATGGATTTTACTTGTTTTTGATACATAAATAAACTACGCCTATATCTATGTGCTGTCGCCTGTGCATCTACATTTTCTTCTTTTTTTATTTAAGTAAAGTCAATATTAAGTGCCTAAAGCAAACAACTGAGATGAACAATAAAATGAATTGAAGTTAATTATTGTACATACGAACAAATGAATGTTCACAGTTTTCGCGGGGAAGAGAAGTCATGCCTATGTTCCCCTCAAGCACACAAGTACGAGCGTTTATTGCACAACTCTACCTACCGATCCGCAAGTACACTCTTATTTGTATGTAGTGGCTAAAGCAAACGAAAGCTCAAATTTTCAATTATACAAATAAATGGGCGTAAATTCCCAATCGTAAACACTTGACACTCTTGGCGGAAATACATGCTTTGAAATACATATACTAGCTCACATCTAGCCTTCATGATATTATATATGCACTTCAATGTGTCGCTTATCACTTTGAATGAGATAAAAAAATAGTTGCTACTAAGTCTCTCTCTCCTTAGCGTAAACCATGTTTGGGTTCGTTCAGCCTTCACAGTGCTAAAGGCGCCTTACCTAATCTTTCTCCTTACGAAATACCTGAAATCTTAGTTCACTTTCATTGCTCTGCTGACTACGGATTATTTAATTCATCTACCCAACCCACATTTACTTTATCTTTACTCCTCTTGTTGAAGTGACTTTGTTGTGGCTTGCACCTGTCAACTCTTCGCTCTGCTGCGAACTATTTGTTCTTTTACTTGGACCTATCATTATTGCGATTCCTTTTCAATATCCACACTTTTTCTTTTCTTTCGGAAAGAGGAGGATTTCTACTAGCTTTTTGTTTTTTGCTATTTGTCCTTCCTTCTTTTCACCCTCAAGCATTTCTTTGGCACTAAAACGTTTTCCAAGCTGCTTTGATTACTTGCTTGGATTTTTATTTTTGTTTGTCAGTTATTTTTATTTGCTCACATCCAAACTAACCGACAACGTCTATGACTTTTTCCTTCGTTCCCTTCGAGTCCTTGCTCTTCTGCTCTCTCGGGTATTGCTTTGAATTTGCCCGCATTTTTTGCATTTTTTTTTTTTTTTGGTTTAATTATAACCGAAAAGTAGAAATTAGTTTTTGTTGTCTGCCCAAAGGGTTAATAGGTACATAGTGGCATAGTTATCGCTTTACGCTCGGTAAAATCAGTAAGCTCAACACATCAGCATATACTTAAAAGCATTGCATGCCAAATAGTTGGCGAATATGTATGTATTGGCACCACATAACTTAAGTGGAAACCACCGAGTAATTATTAGCGATAATAAAAGATTTTACTCCCAATTGATTGGGGATACACACGCACAAAGGGGTAATAATTACTGAAAGATAAGAATAATGAACAAAACACATGTGTACTAGGGTGCATCTTAAAATACGAATTTTCACATCAAGCTTAAAGTTTTGATATTTCCCTTAAATATACTAGCCGACAGCCGACTGGTTAGCATTGCGTACTGCGTCTCTCGACGAGCTCTTTGCCTAGAATGCTTCATTAATGTCTGCGCATTTAATCACACGCTTTAAAAATCAACGCCTTACAAGTAAGTAGGCTTTCCGGAGTCAATGTGCCTCCTATACAATCTACGACCTGCAGAAAAATCACGTAAGTATTTAAATGCATTTTGTTGTTTTTTTTAATAGGTGGCAACTATTTCCAAACTGCATTGGAACAATCTATGGGTTTCAGAGAAGAGATACTCACAAGTCTGTAAGCTTCTTGGATACATATATAACCATATATATAACATCTTTACGAGGGGATTAATAAAAGTTTGGTAAATTGATCAGAAAAAAAAATAAAAAGAAATTCTGTTTGTGTTTATTCGTAATCTTTGCCCTTTTTATCTTCTCTACATAATCGCATTTCTTAAGCCTTCCTCTGAAAACAGTCTTCAAAATCTTGATTTTTAAGCTTATCAAGTTCAGCATTAACTGCATTAATTATCTCCTCGTTGCTATTAAAGACTTTTTCTTTTAAATTTCTTTTAACTTTTGGAAATAACCAGGAATCACAAGGCACCATATCCGGGCAATATGGTGCTGGACGTTTTTTTTTGATCCCAGAGATCCCTATAAAATTACTCGTTATTTCAACAGTGTGGGATGGCGCGTTCTGATGATGTAAAAAGTAGCGCCGTAAATCCTCTTTCTTCCTATTTTCCAACAAGTTTTTGAAAATTTTTTGTAAGCACTCTTCGGTGTACCATTTTACGGTTATCGTCTGACCCTTTTCCAAAGGAATAACGGCTACGATTTTAGATCGGTGGTACCCATCGAGCAGATTTCTTCGTGTATCCCAGGTTATTACTTAATATTCGTGGTATAGCCATGGCAATCATTTCTTGTATCAATCGTGGGGCTTTCAAGCATCGTGAATATTCAACTTAAATTTCATATAAATACCAGTAGAAGACCCCTGCGGCTTACATTTGTATAATACCATTGTGCTTTTAGCTTTAATTTTTTATTGAATTTAAAAATGTTTCTCTATTTAAGTGTATACATATTTTTTTGTTATAATCGAATAAAGCACATTTTTAGTTTTGTGTTGCTCAACGCTGCGTATACGTAACACTTAACATTCACTTTACTCTAAAGCTTGAATATACACGTATTCTAAGTAGGTCAAGTAAACTGACGGCTTTGAATCATAAAATAACATATGAAAATATTAATATATGTGTACATACATACACACATAATATATTTCATTTTATATATTTTTAATTATTTTTTATTCACTATTTTGTATTTTGTATGAATGTGTAGGGCCATTGCGTATGGATTACATTTTCGAAAGCTTGCACTAATAATTATTCGTGTGAAAACCAGTTATTTATTTATACATACATACATATGTATGCATATATCTATGTTTTTCTTGGAAGTTTAATTTGATGTTTTCCATTATGGTAGTTGTATTGTATGTTATTCACACATATGAATTTTGAGCGATTAGTAAGAGAAACCATATTAATTGTACAACAAAAAATAAAAATAAATCAATGTTTTGATATTTTAATTGTTTTCAATTTCAATTTATTGCGTCAAAAATTTACAAAACTTGTAGACTAGATGTACAATTAATTTAAAACTCAAAACTGAGTTTGTATATTTGTAAGTTTAAACTTTGAATGTAAATTCCAATATCTTAATATATACAAATAAATGTTTGTTTGTTAGTGACACTAAGGCTCGAGACCCACTAGACCAAGCTTGATAAAATTTTCAGTGAGTTTTCCTTGTGGATCTGGGCAGGTTAAGAAATAATAAAAAAGACTTCTAACTTTCCTGAGAAAAAGTAAAGTCGGACAAATCGGGAATAAATAATTTTCAAAACAACTTTCCATTCAACTTTCTTTTCTTTTCAAAAAATGTAATTTCACGCTGGGCAAGTCATTTATAGAAAAGCAATAACAACTATAAACTAATAGGATTTTATCATCAACTATACCACTTAGATAATGTATTTAATATTGGCTGTACAAATTAATTTTGGTCGTTTTTTTGAGTAAAAAAAAATATTTTATTAAAAAAAGTAAAATATTTTACATTGTTCATCGGAAGCGACTACTTTTTCCAACTCTCTGGTAATTTTCGAAAATAATCCTAAAAAAAAAATGAGTCCTCTCACGATCCAATCAATGAGCCATTCTTCGATTTCTACATGACTTTTAGGTCGGTGCATATTCATATTTAACAGGATTTTCGAAGATGAAAAAAACAGATGCTGATACCCACGAACTCTTGTTGGCAGATGTTTTCGGACATACCGAATTAATTTGTATCCAGAATACTTTTATGACTTTCAGTTGCAATATTTATATGAATGAGCAAACCGTTATGCACCGTGCCTGCCTTTTAGCTAAAACCAAACATGTTTTATTTGAGAGTTGAGTTTAACATATGCCAAAATCTAGTTCTGTGCCTTTGAAAGCAAGAAATGAGTAACATTTTATTCAGTAGCTACGCCACTGCGTATGAGTAACGTCAAATTTCTGATGTAGATATTTAGCTTTTTTTCAATAACTAGCAACAATGCAATGCTTCGCCGTTGCACATATTCATTGAATGTATGAAAAATGAATCATGGGATATCTTTTTATCACAATTTTATTTACTCAAAACATTTTTTCTTTACCAATTATGGTACATTGGTCCATTTCCCGGAGAGAAGTATAGTCTTCCTGTTCATCTAAGCAAAAGGCCACTTATGTAATGAATTTCAAGTAAATCGAACCATTTTCGTAAAAGCCTTCCCAGGAATCATAGAAACAATTTGACGAAATTTCAAGTCAATCGGTCGGTAACTTTTGGAGATTTTTGGAGATTATTGGATTTGTCCAAACGGACATAAGATTTTTATGTATAAGATAAAAGGAAACGAACCAAATGTCTGTTGTATAAACATTTTAATGTGACTTTGAATGATTTATTTTGACTAATGCTTATATATAACAAAATTGTTCAGTTACGCAGTCAAAGATGCGTGAGCGTCTGAAAAATAAAGTGCTGATTAACTACTAAAACATCCAGCAGTTGCATATCTTAATTGAAAAATGGTACAGAATGAATTCGAATAACAGTCTTTCAAATAATTAGTTGAAAAAAAATTCCGAATCTGAAAGGGAAATAATAATAATAATTTTCTTAGCGATATTTTATTGCTTTATAAAATCAAGACTAATTTTTCGAAAACCATTTTCCCCAAACAATATTATCAGACACTCCAAGGCGAACCAAACTCAGCAAATTTAATCTTCAAAAAATAAATAAATCTCAGTAAACAATAAATCAGTCACAACTTAAAGGCAACAAAGCAAATAAAACGTCCGGAGGTATTCAAGCAACCAACCTTTACACACCCGAACACACACACTCATTCCCACTTATACTTTAATGTCTTGCTAAACAACACAGCGGAATGTGTGGAATTTTTCTAATACATTTTCATGCATACTTGAAATAAGCAGCCTTGAGCTACCTTCGTATCAGTGCGTTTGAGTGTGCTAAAAAAATCACGCATTCATGCAGAGCTACTAAAGCAAACATAATTGATATCGTAATCAATTCAAGTACGAAATCTTAATCTCAAGCTTCACCCAAACGTCAGCAAACCCCAAAGGAAGCAGTCATAGAACGAGCAACCAATCAACAACTAATCGGTAAGGGAAACAACGCCACATTCAATAAGACATTAAACATACTTCATCTCACATCTGCCCTTTTCCACTGCCATTGTAATTGTCTGCTTAGCTTCAAGCAACAGACAAACAGCGAAAGCTGGATAGTGTAATGAAAAACTTGTGTAACATCATTCGAGGTGATGAGGAAAATATGTTAATATGTTGAAGCAAAGAATCATAACATATTGATACACACTTGAGAATGAAAAGCTTCAACTTCAAATGACAAAAGTGTGAGGCGATCTTGATCTCAGTTTTTACCTACACTTCTTTGACGAATTTTTTCATTATAGTTAATTACTCGGACATATAGCTCTGTTGTAGTTGAAGCAGTGAGCACCTGAGTGGTTGAAAGTCATTGGTATAAGCAACTCACAACTCAAAGCTACAAAAAAATCAACAATGGGTTCCACAGAACACTTTTCAAGCGTTACTATTACTTAATTTCAGCAGTACATATATTTAGATTGTTGCCCACTTTTACACTGCACGAAGCAACACCGGTTCGAAATGAATGCCAAAGCTCCGTTGACGCATATTGTTTGCTGTTGTTTGCTGTTGCTCAAATAACTAACCAAAAACTGGTAATGATGGGGCTCAGTTAAGTCTGAAGTTGTCTTGAAAGATTGAAATATTAGATATGGACCGTAAGTAGGAACATGATTCACGATTTATTTCATATATGGATATGATTTTTGGCATCCACCAATTTGTGGTGAGCGTCTTGTTTTTTTAAGAAATGGAGGGACTTACAGTTTCATTCTAAATAAACTGCAACAAGCGCATGTATTTTTTGGGAGCCGGCAGAAGACAGGCGTCCCTCAAAAAAAAAATAATAATAAATTTTGTATACTTTTGAATGTTGCGCTGGTCCAGCTCCCAGCCGCCGGTTTTTATTACTATTTATTATCGAGCTTTTAGTTACGATAGAACTAGTCCCTGCGTGACCTCATGATTCCTTTTAGAGTTGCGGATAGCCCCTGGTCGTAACCAGTCTTAGAAATTGCTTCGTTTAAGATTTAAATGATTAAACTTGAAATGATGTTTAAAACTCTGTTTTGTTTGGCATAAGGTTTTGTGATCTGTCTCTCCTCGCATGATACCAAATAGCTCTTAGAGCTTGATTTTAATTAAAACTTCATTTTGTTGTCGGTTTTGTTGCGTAGATAAAACGTACCGCTGATGTTTCACTTTAGCAGCTAGACAGTTTTTGATTACATAAACTCTGTATATTTTGGGTAACGGTTATCAAATCACCTCTTGGCGTTCTACATGAATATGGTCTGGTGCAGCAGGTTTTCGGCACTTATTAAGGCCACCTTCTGTCACATGGTTTTTTTATGTACATTGCGGCTATAACTTGAAGAATTTGATGCAGATATTCATCCACTGGGATTAAATACAGGACTTGACAGCTAAGTCTCTCTTCCACCATGAAAGAGACACCAAACTCGCGTTCTCTTAAATAAGATCTACTAGCTTCCGCTACTAGCTTCGCTTCGCAATTCTTTGACGGTGTTTAGTCTTGCGTAGACAACCACCAGCTGGGCGGGGCACCTTCATAATTTAGGTACCGATCAATCTAAGTTCATACCCTTTACTCTTTGTACCTAAAACTTTTGCTGTGGTCTACGTCAAAGGGGGGGGGGGGGGGTATGTCCTCTGAAGCGAATTTGCTGCGTATTTATATGGAAATTGGTGACACATATATATAACAAGCCGCTTGCTTTTAGACCGACATCCAATACGCAACCTCACCACTGGTGCTGCAATAAGCTTCGGTGGATCCTTAGTGAGCCAAATTTTCCAGAGTGGCGTTGAGAGTACTATTACTGGAGAGCAGGACTACACCAAATTCCACCACAATATCAAAGTTCTTTTAATTAAAATTTTTTTAATTTGTAAAATTGACATGCCAAGAAACTGTCACTATATCTAAAGGGCACCCTTTGTTAAAAAGTTCCACAATAATAATAATAAATTCTTTTTTTTTCAAATAAAACTTTTAAGTCCCTTTTTACTTGCTATGAAGCTCTTCGAACGAGCGAAAGCAACAATGGTGACAGAAACACTACACATACATACGTTTATTTTCAAAAAAAGAAATCAAGCTAAAGTACACATGTGTCACATTCTGATAACAGTGTTATAACGAGTTGTATAGTTGTATGCATGTATGTGTGTGCCGACAGGCCAAAAGTAAGAAAAATACCAGGCAAAGAAAAATAAATGACATAAAAACAAAACAAATACACACGCGCACATAAAAATAGCTACACAACCACCTACAAATACAAATATTTGTAAGTCAAGTTGTGAAGAACAAGTAAGGAAGAGTTGCTTGAAACTAGAAGAAAATAATATTTTGCCAGCAACCAGCCAGAAATCGAAGAAATATTGTCAAGTACCTCATACTTCGCTACTCGCTACATATTCACATATATGGTATGGTACATTCAAACGATGTGGTAGCCAACAGCCAACAATGCCAATAGTTGAAGATCCTTAAGTGGTGGCACTAGCGTCATGTGTGCGGGAGCCAGTTTAATATAGGTATGTTGGTGTGAATTGAAATTATTACCGTTGTTGCTTGGTGTCGCATGTGTAAGATTTATCTACAAAAATACTCATGCACACATGTAGTTATGTACGCAACACAAATGTGCTGCTGGTAGTTAACTTTTTCGGCCTTTTTTGTATTGGGTACAGCAATTCTTTCTGTCTGCCTAAAAGTGCCGCACTGCTCATGCCTTCAATCCGAATTAATTAGAGTTTGTGCAGATATATATATATAAATATAGATGTATGTAGTATATACACATATAAGCATGCATACGGTTGATGTTGAAATGCGTAAAAAAATTGCGCCTGTGGGTATGCAATGTGGTAATATCTTGCCGCTTCACTTAATAATTGGAGGGAGTTAATTTTTGTTGTTATTATTATTATCATTATTATTTTTTTTTTTTTGTAGAAGAACTCATTTGCATATGATTATGTGCTCAAGTGCGTACATACGTCACTGTGATTACTTTTACATTTATTTAGCAGCGCTCTCAAGCAGCGAATTTGACTCAAATTTGGCAAACTTGAGAATGAGGCAGATTTAATCTTGCAGTTGACATTTGAAATTCGAAACTAATAAAATTTATTTTCAAGTCAATTTTTATCATTGCGGTCAATATAATAATTTATATCTAAGCCAAATTCTTCTCCTTCTGAAATTTCCAACAGCAAAGAGGAGAGAGTAAAGGTCTTTCCCTTCATCTGTTTCCACCAGCTGGGGCATTTTCATCCATTTGGACAATGTTAAATGGCCATCGAGGCCGCTGAGTTTTGTTAGTTTCGTCATATATATATCTCGCGCAATTCATTATTCCATCATCTAACGTATAATATGGGACTCATACGACTTTATTTTTCAATTGTCTACACAGTCCAAAACAGCAGATGTTAGCATAAGTGATTCTGCGTTGGATTTCAAGGCTGACATCGTTGTAGATTGAAGATGGCTTCTAGAATGAGGAAATCATCTACGCCTTAAAAGTTATGGCTGTCAACATGAGGGACAAGACGTGAGTCTACAAGCTTTTTTTTTTCATTTGCTTCTTAATTCAGTCTGGAAAAAGGAGAAAGAGCAGTTGTTGATGCGGTTCGTTGACTGTGGATTTAGTCTTTCACACTATATGGCAAAGAGAATCTTACATGCGATTGGCGGTGATAGCTCATTGGAATGGGATCTGCTATTGTGTTTCATATCAATATTATTCTTCGAGTATTCAGGTATGCTCTGTTACCAGATCACCTCCATAATTCCTACACGCGTCTACTCTGTTCTACGAACATTCTGTAAACCGCTGCTACTTTTCTATAGAATTCTCGAAAATTACCCCTGTAGCATGAAGAATTTTTCCTTGCTTAAATATAGCACTGAAGACAGGTGGATTTTGGGTTCTCAGCACGTTTAAGGAATTTTCGTCATGATGATTTTGACGTTCTAACATTTTGACTCATAATTAGTTTCTAGGCGCTCGTATAAAGCATTTTCGTTCACATCATCCTTCTCTCTCATAAACTCGTGAGCAGAAATAAGCGATAAAAACAGAGTGAATGTCAGAAATTACTGACGAAGTCTTCCTTTCACCGCGAATTTGTACGCCTGGTTCATATAACCGCTGAAATACATTTGAGAAGTATTAACTTTCGGCTCACCTCCTGCCGTCGTTCGCACTTCTTGAACAGCGGTCAAAAACAAAAGTGAAATACCCTTAACCGAGGCTTGTTTTCATTTTTCATTGGTACAACAGCCCATGTGATGTAGCCCAAAACCTACTCACAACCACTTTGGCCTTCTCAAAAAATAATATTTGTTGATTACTCAGAGGATGAAAAAAGAGTAAACATAGAAAGACTGTGAAGAAGCGCATCGGAGGCTGAGTTTCAATGCATTTTCGTATTGAAGAAAACTCTCCGCAAACACTTCCCATTTAAATATTTCTATTACCTCTCAGTAACAAACATGCTTATGAGACTATTATGGTGCGGCAATGCTTCGCGCTTCTCTTCAGCTATTCAGTGTACAACAAAACTTTAATCCTCTTGACGTATAAACCTAGAGACGCGTTTGTGAATTTAATTATAAGTAATTAGTAATGCTCGAAGATCTCACTTTGTCTTTGGATAGTAGAAACATGTTTATACAGGGTGGTAAAAAAAGTTTTCTCTTTTCCTGTGTTATGTGTTTGAGGTGTGTACGCGACATAGAAGGATTTTCCAAGTGTCTATTCAATAATATCGAGTTTATTTTTAAATAATTTGATTTATAGAAATTTGGTAGACATATAACTGCTTGCCTTAATTGGCATGATGAACACTTTTTCTTTCGATAAGTGGTCCTGTGGTCGGCTCATTATTTATTCATTTCCGCCTATGGAAAACTACCAGCTGAAGCTCAAACTTTCAAACCACTTTCGAACACCCTATACAATCTATGCTATGTAAATTGTAATCATATCATATTTGCATATATACATATATACACGTGTAGTAAATAGCTTTATAGTTCACTTTTTTTTGCATGAAAATGGATTTTTGTATTCGCAAATTATAATATTGCCACTTTGATGTTTGGTCGTCAGGAGTGTTCGACGCGCTTTGAGCATGAAATTAATGTCAGCGCAGAGCATTGCCGCTGTTGTTCTTTGGCTAACGACAAATTTAGTATACACAAGTCCTGGTGTTAAATCTGTAACCACGTAGTAACAACACTAATTTTCATTTATTTTCAAAAGTGGAATTTTCTAATAAATGCAAAGCAGACAATTAAATTATGAAAATTAAACATAAATTTATTTTGCGGGCATAGGTTAAATTATTATTGTTATTCCACGTAGTCATAAAAATAAGAACAATGTTAGTTGATGGCATTCAGTATGAATTGAGTGCAGCTGATGCAACCTCTGGTATTTTTTGCTCAACATCAAGATGCTCACTACAAACTGGAAGAGGAGCTCGACCAAAAATCGCTTCAGCGATTACACAGCTCCAAATATAAATATATACATACCATATATGAATCGTGCGTGTATATATCCTCCGCAGAGTAGATCACACAGCGGCTAAAAATGGATAGATTCAAATACTTGTTACCTTTTAAAATACTTTGTAAACATATTGAATCATGCTGCCATAAAAATAGATCATACCATTGACGCGAATTTTCCAGTTTCAACTTATGGTATACTAAGTACGCAAAGTACTTCGCTTTGATGTTCAAAATAAAATGGCTGACTGCAGATCTCTGATGTCCCTGTGACTGAGTCAAAATGTGGAATTGAGAGCGCAGGGCTATACAAGGTGTGACTTCTTCAATTTATTGCTGGAGAAAATGAAAAAAGCTGCAGAGCTGAAAAGGTACAATCTTCTAAAAGACTGTACAGCTGCTGGCGCCTCATTAACCGTGCCGTTAGTTCTGCTTTCTCCAGACTGGATAAGGAAGCGAACAATATGGGCCTGGTCGAGATCGTAGATAATTTCGTCTATCTAGCAACCAACATCAACACTAATACTAATGACAGCCTTGAAACCCCACCACTTTAGACTGAGTAAGCAATTGAAAAGTAAATCTCTTTCACGACGAATGAAGTCCAAACACTGCAAATCGCTCATCGTTTCCGTCCCGCTTTATGGTGTGAAGGCATGAAGGATTACATTATCTTATGAGTCGGCGTTAGGAGGTTTCGATAAAAGGTTTTGCTTAAGATTTATGATTCTCTATGAGTTGGGAACGACAAGTACTACAGCCGATGAAACGATGAGCGACATAGTTCAGTGAATCAAGAAGCAGCTGCTGCGGTCGCTAGGCCATGCAGGCCAGATGGAAAAGAAAACTCCAGCTTTGAAAGTATTCGATGCAGTACCCGCTGGTGAAAGCAGAAAAAGAGGAAGGTCTCCGCTTCTTTGAAAAGACTAGGTAGAGAAGGACCCCGTTGTACTTGCTATTTACAATTAGCGGCAAATAGCGAAAGGAATAAATGAATGACACAACGTTATTAACTCGTCTATAATCTCATAAGCGGTGTCTATGCTGTCACAAGAAGAAGAAGACTGCTAAGTCAATTCTTATAGAAATTAAAGTATTTATAATTAAAGTGCATTTCTGCAAAGTAAAAATGAATTGCAAAAAGCTTTGTTATTTTTATTTTAATTACATCTGTACGAGTAGGTGACAACGCATAGCTCTACGTAAACTAGTTCTTAGTACAGCAACAAATTGTTTTTTTGCTTTTAACAAATTTTGTGTAAATTACATATATATGTATGGTATAAGTCACTATCCAGCTTTTAATGCATTTTAAACGTCAGTTTCATTTTGTATATAAAAAAAGTAAAGCTTTACCGTCATAAATTACATTCTAGCCTACTCTGGCATTAAGTCTATTTATTTATTTATTTCATATAAAATATTTATTTAACTTTTAGTACATATGTACACGCGAGTATGTACAATATGTACATAAATATATTTGCCTATTAAACAAATTGCATACCAACAAATTCGTCTGCATTACAAATTTCGGCCGCATAAATTGTCTGTCATATAACCTGTAGCACATAAACAAATATTAAAATTGCCATAAATTATTGCCAATTAGTGCATTATGAATTGTCTGGCGGTTGGCCATCTGTCCGCATCCAAATATTTCAATAAATTATTCAGCTTTCAACCACATTCAACAGTCGTTTGTATTGCACTACACATACATACATTCATACATATGCACTACGTTAACAAGCAACAGTTGCACTTGCGTGCGTGGGTTCGTTTTGTGTGTGTGTTGGTGTGGATTTGTGTGAGTTTAATATGCAATGAGATGGCATAGCAGCATAACTAACTGTCCATGAATACTATGGATAAATCAAATGATTTTTAATTGTTGGTAGAAATGAAAATACCGCTGATGATGTTTGGGGAATTCATAAAGAAGACAAGCCGCACACTTTTCCCAACTCTACAACGGCAATTGATTAATTCCTCAAGGAAATTATGCTGAAATTTTTTTGGAATTTAGTCAAGTGAGGAAGTTGTTAAACAACCAGTGGAAAAGTATTGTAGAAAGTAATTATTAAATGTATTTGCGAAGAGTAGTTGCAAATGAATAATATTGACTTTACGCTGCATCGAATGAAAGAATTCAAAGACTGCAAGAAAAATTTTAATTTATTAAATAAGAAATTCGCTTTTTATTTGTTTTTAATCAAGAAATTGTACGAACAAGGCAAATATAACATTGGTTTGTATGTTTATTTCCAGTTATTTCCGAAACTACCCGGTAGATTACATTTGTAAATCTGTCACTTTGTTTCTGTGATCCATAAGAAATTTATGCGAAAAAATGGTTGTTATTTTTCAATTGACTTTAAACTCAAAGGTATGAAAAATTAATTTAAATAAAAAATGAAGTTAATTTTTATAATGGCGGTCGCCCCTCGGCAGCGAATGAACACCCCTCCGGACATGAAATAAAAAGGCTCCTCGTAAAAAACCATCAGCCGTTCGGAGGCGGCTTAGTATACCTAAACTGTAGGTCCCTCCATTTGTTGGAAAAATATCAAGGCACAAAACCACAAATTGGAGGAGGAGCTCGGCCGACAATCGCTTAAGCGGTTACAAAGCGCTAATTATACATATAGGTATAATATAATTTTTATTTTCATGAAATTCTTTTGAAATACAATATATGAGAAAAATTTATTTGCAATCATGAATTCTAAAGTTGATTTGGTATTATAGAAGTGCTTTGACACTATAGAAGTGACTCATTATTCAGCACTGTAGAAAAGTCTAGCGAAAGGTAATGCAGTAGGGGGACAATTTACCCATGCCATTGTAGGACATGCCCCTGTTAAATTCTACAGTTAAATGTACTGAGAGTAGAGTAGAGGCTATCTACCATCACCATTAACTCTCGAATTCGTTAGATAATCGTTAGTCACTTTCCCTGCTGGGTTAATCCTCAGAGCATTACACGACCATACTGCTGTCATTTATTCGGTCTGAAAAATCTTCGAGTCAAATCTTGGATCAGTAGTGGTCCTCTTTAAAGTAAATAGGTATGAGTTATTCTCTGACAATCAATCAGGTATGCACAGAGTCTTCATACTACTGCGCCTGTTGGTAACAACACTCTATGTCATTTAATTTCATTAACTATAATGTTTCGTATGAAGAAAAATAATATAATATAACTAATTCAAATAATCCAGCAAAAACTCTTGTAAAAGATTATGTCTTGTCTATTTAGCTTTGCAGCTTTTATTATTTTCTCCAGCAAACAAATTGAAGAATTCTAAGAATAGAGATGACTCTCTATACTATCTGGAACTTCGTTTGGTACCGAACGGCTCGGAGAGGTCATTCCCAATTCTGACTGCGCTTTTGGTGTTGCCCAGCGTGAGTTTACATAACCGCATAAGTTGTTGCGTGGTTACTAAATTCAGGCATAGCGGCGTACAGGGAGCTCTTTGCTGTGCTGTCGAAGGCAACTTTAAAATAGATGACAAGATGAGTATCGATTCTTTTCTCACAGCTCTTTTCCAAAATTTTCCCACAGTGAATATTTGGTCAGCGAGAGATTTACCAGGTTAACAGCAACAGTGATAAGGTCCGCGTATCGCTATTCGATATTTTATCCTCCTCGATTGAGGTTTCGGGTTCACCATTCTTTCACTGCCATTCAGCACGATGGAGAAGTGTTCCCTACCTAACTACTTTGAGTCGCTGCATCTTTTCATAGAATTATCGACCATTAACCCTATAGGTCAGCTTCTTAAATTCTTCGTACTCGCACATTTTAGCCTCTTTTTTGCCTACAAATGAGTTTAGATCACGTTTAGTGGTCGATCGCAAGTTATCGAGGTACACAGTCTGTTATCTCTCCACTACAGCACGACATAACTCATCGTACCAGCTCTTTTTCTGGATACGTCGAAAACCCGAACCGGAAAATATATCGTTCCACAACTTCTTTGTATCAAGCTGCTAATGAATGCTCTTAGTCGAGTAGGAAACCATTCGGGTGTCTATTGTGGTTGTAGCTTATCGACGTCAAACTTCCCTGTGTTTATTGACGGGCGTTCTTTGACGCACAAGGGCGGGTCCTTATATTCACAGTGACAATATTGTTATCCGTGTCGGTATTACGTCCTCGGAACTAACGCACATCTAGAATGCTGGACACGTGTTGTTCGTCTGTCAAAACATGATCGATATGGTTGTGAATTTTTCGATCTGGAGTCAGGGAAATAGTTTGAGAGATTTTCTGGTGTGATTACCTGTTTTACAGAAAATCTTATTTCGGACACCGACGATGTCAAACATCCTCTTTACCTTCATTGTCGGCTACTCAAAAGTTACTTGTACTGAGACCGAAGGTCTTCAGCTGTATGAACCATATGCAAACGTATAATTTCTGGCCACTACCGAATAAATGGCAATCAAACATTTTCTTCGCTGGCATGGTCCCGTCCAATCACTCTCTTAGTTGCTTTTTTGGCAGATTTGCGAGCCAAAATTTAAAATCTGGAAAATCGGTCGTATATATGATAGCGTGGTGCAATCCAATCGGTCCCGACAAATGAACAGTACAGCTGTACCAAGTTTGGTTAAAATATTTCAAAAACTGAGGGACTAGTTAGACATTTCTTCTTTTTCTGGTACTTACATGCTGTGGATCAAGGTATACCTAAAAATGAATTTTCTATAATTTTGTATACTATTTTCAATAGTCCCGAACTAGTTACTTTACGACTATTGTGCAAAAATTATTACTTTTTCCAACACTAAATGCAACTAGCTATTTTTTTTTTCTTACTTTCATAACAAATATTGTACAAAATATTCAATATGCAATGACTGGGAATTAGCAATTGTTATTTGTGGTTTAAATATAAATGAATTTATGCATAAATATCGAATATATTTTGAACTCTGGTTAGCAGCACAGATGCACAGATGCACACATGCATATATTATAATATTTATCTGTAAACTAGTACGTTTATAAATAAATAATTGTTTATATTTGTAATAGATATACAAATAAAAAATAGGAAATAAAAAATTAATAAAAAAAAATATTTTAAAAAACGAAAAAATAAAACTTTGTAAAATAGTCGAAAATTCAAATTCGAAAGTTAGAAATCAAATGAATGAAGCGGAAATAATTGCCAGAGAGTAGTTTTGCGATGAATGTAATATCGTAAATGGGCAACAGTATAATGAAAGCAGCAGGCAGTCGATGAGACATATTTTTATTGCTCTCCTTCGTTAAGGCATAGTTTTGAGAGGAACTAACGTAGCCTAAGCATAAATATCTATACAGGGTTTACCAATGAGAGGTATTATTTTTATATAAAATTTTTTTTATTTTTTATTTTACTTTTCGAGATGAATGATCGGATGTTTGTTTCAATGTAGAGAGGAAGATATGCCATTCATAATGGAAAACAATATCAGCACAGTACCATCTACTCTTTATGAAATTTTCCATCCCCAATTGGAAAGGTTGAAAGGCTGCCGTATGCCCTCAATAGCTTCACGATTTCCGTCTTTGTGGTTTTGAACCGACGTTGGTTTGTTGGCCGAATCCTTACTTTTCACGTGACCCCAAAGTGAGAAATCGCAAGGCGCTAAATTCCAATTGCGATCACCTCTTCGAAAGATAACACAGTTCGGAAATGAGCGATGGATTGGTGTTGCACGAGACAACATTTCGTTAAAAGTAAACTTTGTCGGCATCAATACCATCCAATACCGGTCATAAAAAATCCTTAATCATCTCTCGATGGCGCTATCCATTCACCTTAAATGTTGATCCAGAAGGTCCAATGAAACCGCCGGTCCATAAACCGCACCAACAGTTACACTTTCAACCATAAATCTTGCGACGGTTTTACTTATTGAGGTAGAAATGGGTCTCACCAGTCAGCATGATTTTTCGATGAAGTTCCGCATCATTTTCAGGCATTTCAAGAACCCAATCAGCAAAGACACGACGTTGTTGATGATCGAGCGGCTTGAGCTGTTGTGTTAACTGAACTTTATAAGCCTGAGGGCCCAAGTCTTTATGCAAAATACGGTATAATGATGTTTGTGGAATGCCCAATTCCAAAGAACGACGAGGAATGGACAAATCTGGGCTTTCATGTTTTATTCTTCATATCACATCACTAACTTGTCCCAACAGCTCTATCTTTTCCAGCAATTTCTGTATTGTGATCCGACGAGGTGCTTCAAAACGACCGAAAAATATTTTAGTTTTATGAATCATCTCTGTAAGGTTTTCACCATTTTTATAGCGAAATTTTATATTTTCAGTGTGTTGTTGTAGCGTGTATCGTTTCATTTTTATTAATGGCGTAAAAATTACAGCTTCCAAAGTGACATCTACCGGCATAGGCAGTTATTCAAAGTAACACCTCTTATTGGAAAACCTTTTATATGCATTAAGTGTTTCTCCACTCAATTTGCTTATATATTTTCTACGTGTATATGTGTGTAATAGTAATTATTTTTATGCTCACGCCAATCCATTAAATTACAAGAAGAGAGCGCTAAAGTTATAGCTCGTACAAAAGTACGTGACTTAAATTCGTGCAACGCCTCGTATACTAACTGCTACCTACTACCTACCCGTCGACGACCCATCTACATATGTAAGTACATATTATATATATTACATATATGTAAATGCACATAGTTGACTGTTATTTGCTTACTAACTACTTAGACTTATACTTAGCTACTTATTTCTTACTTGATTACTAAGTATGCAACAGCTTTGTCTCGCCCCCAGCACGTATAATACTCTAAAACATACATTTACATATGTATGTATGTATATATATATTTTTATATAATATTGTATATGACTGCACAATACTGGACTGAACTAAGTATGTCGTTGTGTACAGCGTTATTTATAAGCTTATGCAAGTTTAAGCAATTTTATTACTTGTAAAGTGAAGTTTACTCACCGTTGTGCGTAGATATACATATTTACATACACAATTTTATATGGTATATACAATTCATATAATACTAATGCATACACTCGTACTTACCCAAGTAACAATGACTCACTTACAACTATTTATGTGTCTTCTATGTATGGTATTTATGTGAAAGTTTTTCCACAAATGTACTGAGGTGTCTCAACTTTTGGTTTTACGTAGACAAATAAGTTTGTTGTTGTTGAAACCAAATCGAGTTGTTTTCATAACTATAAAAGATTTGACTAACTCGCTTTTCTGCAACTTTCCCCCATCATTAATTTATATATGTATTTTTCATATTAAATATATAAACTAATTTAATTAAATTCAGCGGCAGCAGTAACCGAGTGGTTGGCAGCATTATAGAAATATAATTTAAATAAATATAAATTATAGAGGCTGCAAAGCAGATCGGTGCCAGCTTTAAACATAAGAATATTTCAAATTAGTGCTGGACTGTCGCCGATCTCTATAGGAGATGGCCAAACATAACAAATAGTCTCTCAAGTGGGTCCCTGATTAAAAGGACATCGAGGAAAACTGTAAAGCGGATGAACTTGTTAGACAATGTACGACCAAGCATATTCTTTTCGATAAGGAACGCATTGATAGGCCTTTTGCCACTTCCACACTGCTTCTCAAGGAATTTACATGTTAACAGGCCGCATTAAGATGGAATGATACTACAACCTACCACAAATCCAAGCACAGCTGGCCGAAATGGAAAAAGAAGAGATCACGAGATACGTAACTCTTAAAAAAAAGAGGAAATATTCAAAGTCATAAGAGTTCTTACAGGCCACTTTCTGATAGAAGGACGAGCGGAAAGGATAGGGCCCCCTATAGAAGAAGGTGCAGAAGCTGCAAGGAGGATGAGTAGGAGAAAACTCTCACCCAACCCATATGCGACTGTATTGAGCACGGTTAGGTTTCGGAATTTCGGGACCCTACTGCTGGATTTTCTATCGAAGAAAGCCGGCATCACAATCATGTATCTAATAAGGTTCATTAGAGAAACAAAATGGCTAGATAATGCAGCGTAATAGTCAGATTTGTGTAGCATCACTATGGATCTTAGTCACAACCCAACCTAACTTAATTGTGGTTGCTCTGCGTCAGAGAATTCCAGTCTCTCCGAATTTACTTCTCATAAAAATTCTTCAGCAGTTCGGAGAAGGCTGTTTTTGGAAAATATTAAAACAAAGTAGTTATAATAAAGCCGCTCATCTGCCAGGTATCCAACAAATATCCGTTTGTAGTCGAGCTACATACCCCATGATTGCGTAGGGTTTGTGACCACATAAAACATTTATTTCCAGCAACAAATGCAATCAACCTCGGATCAAAAACTTCCCGTTTTAATAAGGATGATGGCTCGAGTAAAGGAAAGTGTCACTGCCCAGCTGATTGATGTCCTCTTAAGCCTAAAAGGCGTGTGAAATCTACAACTGCTGCCATATTTGATTTGGAGCAAACGAGACTCCGTCGGCAAATCCTGACATTTCTCTCGGTGGAGATAAATGCTTCGAACCCGACGATATCAAAATGTCGTCTTCCTCACAACAGTTGGAATATTCAGCCTCCATATCGATACATCCCCAATCGGGCAGAGTCTAATCACCTAGACTTCCAATATGGATATCTCCAGCGTCAGATTTAGGCAAAAAAGTTCCTTAAGCGCGACGGCTGTCAGCTAATCGAATAACGAGCAACCAAACTGCTCATAGTGTAATAAGCGAAAGACATATTTTTAGAGCTCAAGTGTGTGTCATACCCTTGTAAGAACCAGCGAAACAACCGGGTAACAGAAATTCAGAGCACTCTGAGCTTATAAAAAGAAGACCTCTCCACCGTACTTAATGTCATTCCAAATTCAAAATCTGGAGTTGGTGAGTCCATCTTCTAAATCAATGACGATTAAAAGCAGTGGTGAGGCTGCGCTGTCGCATTAGAAAAATACATTTTCTATAATTTTGGATGATGATCTAGCCAGAACTTGAACCCACGACTATTTTTATAAGAAATAATACCCATAGCTAAACACCCAACCGACATTGCGAACTTTTCCATCCCGTTCGGTAGCGAGATGCTTTAGACAGGATAATTGGTATTATACACCTGAAAAATAAGGTCATGAAAAGTTAGGTCCTCTCCCGACGAACAAATACCAAAGTCTACAAACCCTTCATCATTCCCACTCTGCTACAATAATGGGGCAGGAGTATGTTCAATGGCAACATTTGATAATAAATTTGTGATAGGAGTGGTGCTCTAAATATTGGCAACGGCAAGTACCTGTGAATTATGAAAGAGCGGTTATCTTGACTAGACACGTCGTCCGTATGGCCGAAAACACTCCAAAATTGAAATTTCTGACAGTATCCACTGGTGGAAACAAAGTAGTTGTAAGACCTCCGTTGGAGACTAGGTGGAGAAGAACCTGGCTTAATTTAAAGCCAAAGGGAGAAAAGAAGAAGCGACTGGTGCGCTACTTTCAGCTATAATCTGGGTAAACAGTGCTTACACCAAATAAAAGAAGAAATCATAATGATAGATGATACTGCTTGCTTTTGGGATATTGAATTACTTACAAAGGGAGAAAAAAGTAACTAAGAAATTCCAGAATTCTCTATTCTCCTCTTTATATTTCTCCTCTTTTCGTTAAAGTAAAAATTTACAGAATGCTACAAAAGAGTCTGGTCTAACGCACACAAATATATAGATGTGTATGTACAATACGTTTATAAATGTGTAAGCATCGAGTTAGTTTGGTTTGCTCTATTCTCCTTCCTTTCCCCTTCTTTTTCTCTTGCTTGTTCTTCATCTTGTTTACCTGCTGTGAAACACCTAAAGCGATAGCTACTCTCATCCGTACTCCTAAACGTTTAAAAGACAAATTTCTCATAGCAGTCCATACACATTCATGTGTAGAAATATACGTGTATATACATAAATATTTATTTATTTTTATAGTATTTAAGTTATTATGAAATATGCATGCATGCACGAGTATGTGTGTTCTACATATTTGTCAAAACAAAAGCTTACTAAAAGTGTGCAAAACTAAAATAAATGAAAACAAAACTTATTACAGAGAAACGAATAGAGGTGAACGTGAAGAGAGAGAGAGAGATAGAGAGTGAGGGAGATAGAAGTATGATGTTTGATAGTTTCTCTACGAGTTGTAAGTAGAAAAGTTTGAAATTTACCTTTGCAAGCGTCGTCATGGCGTATGAGTGACAAATTTTAATTTTCCTACAATAAATAAATATACATATATGTAGTTTAAGAGCATACATTGGCAGTGTGTAGTTAAATATTAAGTTGTAGGTTTATCTGGTTTACTTTGCATTATTAAAAATATTGTTTTATCATTTGTTTATCTCTGAAAGTAAACTTACTTACTTATGCATTGAACACTAACTAATAGCAATATTTTTGAGTTTTCAGAAAATCTATTAGACGATAAAATAACTAAATATATAAGAGAGGATTAACAAAAGTTCGGTCAGATGGTGACTTTCAATTTGTTTTTGTTAAATCTAAAAATACCAAATCCTTTGCAAATACTTTATTAATTTTCCTTTCAAATTTTAGAACGATCGGCTAAAATAGAGACGAGAAAACGCAAGTTCGGCGTAATTCACAACCAATACAAATATTTAGTGAATGCCAAATTGCATATGGAACGATTGCACCATCTTTAAAGACTAGTTCTAAGTGGTTCCGAACATTCCAGATCGGGCATTTTTTCGTAGAGGAGGAGCCCCGAGAAGGGCGACCAAAATATTCCACTGATGACGTCACTGTAGCACTGGTGAAGTCCAAAATTGACGAAAATCCATGATTGATATAAGAAATGATTGCCATGGCTATATCGCGAATATTAAGTAATCATTTGGGATACACGAAGAAATCTGGTCGATGGGTACCACGAATTTTTCATGAGGCCCAAAAAGAGGCTCGAGTGCATTTTGTTAAATTTTTCATAAATAAATTCGAAAATGGTCAGTCGAGCAACTTTGATAAAGTCGTTACTGGTGACGAATCTTGGTTTTATAAGTACGATCCCGAAACCAAACAGCAGTCCATGGTATGGAGCCCAACAGGAGCAAGCCGTAAAATCTAAGCAACAAAAATCAACAGCAAAAGTAATGCTGCCAGTTTACTTCACCCGACCTAAAATCGTAGCAGCTATTCCACTAGAAAAGGGTCAGACGGTAACTGCAAAGTGGTACACCGAAGAGTACTTACCAAAAGTTTTCAAAAATTTGTTGGAAAATAGGAAGAAAGAGGATTTGCGGCGCTACTTTTTATATCATGACAACGCGCCATCGCACACTGCTAAAATAACGACTAATTTTATTGCGATTAGTTCCAAAAATTAAAAAAAAAAATTTGAAAAGAAAAATTCTTTAATAGCAAAGAGTCTCCTCTTACCAAATGCGGTTAATGCTGAACTTTTTAAGCTTATAAAATAAAATTTTGAAGACTGTATTCAGAAGTGGATCCATAGGCTTAAGAAATGCAATGAAATCAATGGCGATTATGTAGAAAAGATAAAAAAGGACAAAAATTACGAATAAATACAAAAACTACTATTTTTTTGCTTTTTCAGGTCGTTGTTATGTTGAATTGTTTTTGGATTTTCGACTAATGGAACTGTTTCAGACCATAACTTCTACCGTCCAAAACTATTGTTGTAATTTTTTCACTATTTCCACAAAATATATGGTTTCATTAGTCGAAAACCCAAATACTATTTTTTTTTATTTGATTTTTCTGCTCAACCTACCGAACTATTGCTAATCCCCTCGTATATGTACATATACTTATTTACAAAAATTTAGTCACACTAACTCTCAAGTACACAAATGATCTCGAATATTCGATAGTAATTTTAGAGCTTAAATGCATGTACATATACTCGTTTATAATGTATATATGGTATATGTATTTATTATTTTGTATTTTTCCAAAGGCATATGGGAATTTCCAGCTCTACGCAAATACTTAATACAAATATCTGTGAACAAAAATATTGGCTCATTAATTTCAAATTTTATTATAATCCACTATAGTATGTACAGAGACTATGTTGGGTTTGCTCGCCTAACGGTTGTATTGAACGGCATAAAATATTCGACACATACAGGCAATATATACATATATCGAACTTCATAGAATGACAATTCAAATCAATCCCTCTGTATGTCCGTGTCCTTACCTCCAAGCCATCGGTAATTGCTTACATGAAAAGTCTCTGGTTTTTTTTGATTTTTGTACATTTTCTAGCATACTTTTTCTTCATCGAAAATTTATTTCAATCAAGTACTTATTGGCCATAATTATCTACAACTTTTTTGACCGATCTGTGGACTTAGAACTGACCGAAATGTGAAAGTCAGTTAAACCGCCGGACGTTTTACTTAAACATCAGCCGAGTAGCTTACGTACCTAAACCTAGTCTTCCTTACTTATTTTTTCATAATTTTTTTTATTTTTTACTTCTGCTGAGGAAAAAAAATGTGTAGTTATCTACGTTGAAATTAAATGAACACCCAAAGTATTTTTAAAAGCATCAGCAAGAAGCGGCGGCGAAAACTCATTGCTTTTGGGGTAATGAAAAAGTATCGAGGTTTTGTATAGAAGAGAACAGCTTTTTTTCAACTTGACTTACTGGATGCCGTTAATAAGCATTTTTATAGGAATAAATATATAAATTCATATACATACGACCAGTTATTTTCAATAACTAATTGACGTATAAGCTTAAATTTAAACAAAATTAAAAAAAAAATGACAAGAAGAAAAAAAAATAAATGACGTTTATGATGGCATGTAGTGAAGCTAAAGAGAAATTATTATTGGTTTCAACTGAAAAATATATTTCACAATGTTACGTTTATGTATACATATATGATTGAAAGATTAATTTTTCTTCATAAAGGTTCATTTTAATCCATCCCAATGAGGGAAATAAAATTTATTTAAAACAAATTTACCATCATTTGATATCTTAAAAATTTTACCATGCTTTATAAATTTGAATTAAATAAAAATACAAATCAATAAATATATGGTACAATCAACAATATGTTATATACGTATATACCAATCTGTAAATAATTTTGTACAGAAATAAAACTTCAAATCTATTTTATTGTTTTTTCATCTCTCATTTAACTCTACCTAACAACTGCAGACGAGCATACACGTATGCAGCTATGTAAGTATGTATATATGGTATAAGGTGTTTGCATTGTGTCCATACACGTAAGTGCAAACTGCAATAAGTCTAATTGAGTTAGAAAACTATTGACTCCATTGTGACTATGGTAAACGAAAAATTTAATTTTTCAACTTACAAATTATTTTGAACAATGATTTTGCAAAACATTTTGTTGCTATGCGAACGAAAGTTTCATACTAAGCTTTTATAACAACAACAACTTTAATAGCAAAAAACTAAAATTTCATGAACAATAGCGAAAAGCAGGAAAATGCAAAATGCTACTGCTAGACATTGTTAAATGGAAAGTGTCAGTAATAGTTAGAATGAGTGAGAGAAGGGATTTTATTTAGAGAGGAGATAAAAGCGCAATAGAAGAGTGTTATTGAATGGCAGAAGCAAAAACAAAAAGAGTTCATTGAAAAATAAACACACAACTAGCGATTTTGGACAAGCTAAAGTTGGAACCTTTCAATTAGTTTTAAAAATCAAATTATACTATAAAACTAATATTGAAGTGAAACTATAAATATTTTGTGCAAACGTACATCAATATATACCATTCATATGTGTGCCAATTCTTTTATGCGAGAATTTTTAACTTTTGTTTTCTGGTATGAGTTAATTAGTACACATGCTCTGTTTTATTTTTTTTTTGTTGAATTATTTTTAATTTATTTCATTTTATTTTATTTTTTTTATTTTCATTTCTTTTGTTTTATTTTATTTTATTTTCTTTTAATTTATTTTATTTTTTTTTGTTTTATTTTATTTTATTTTATTTTATTTTATTTTATTTTAGTTTATTTTATTTTATTTTATTTTATTCTATTTTATTTTATTTTATTTTATTTTTTTTATTTTAATTTATTTTCTTTTATCTTATTTTATTTTATTTTATTTTATTTTATTTTATTTTATTTTATTTTATTTTATTTTATTTTATTTTATTTTATTTTATTTTATTTTATTTTATTTTATTTTATTTTATTTTATTTTATTTTATTTTATTTTATTTTATTTTATTTTACTTTATTTTATTTTATTTTATTTTATTTTATTTTATTTTATTTTATTTTATTTTATTTTATTTTATTTTATTTTATTTTATTTTATTTTATTTTATTTTATTTTATTTTATTTTATTTTATTTTATTTTATTTTATTTTATTTTATTTTATTTTATTTTATTTTATTTTATTTTATTTTATTTTATTTTATTTTATTTTATTTTATTTTATTTTATTTTATTTTATTTTATTTTATTTTATTTTATTTTATTTTATTTTATTTTATTTTATTTTATTTTATTTTATTTTACTTTATTTTATTTTATTTTATTTTATTTTATTTTATTTTATTTTATTTTATTTTATTTTATTTTACTTTATTTTATTTTATTTTATTTTATTTTATTTTATTTTATGATATTTTTTTTACTTCATTATTTATGTTATTTCCTAAGAAACAAATAACAAATTATTCTAATAATAGAATTCAGCGCTCTGCATCAGTATCTTTTCTTCTGCGATAATCAACAGTTTATTTTATCATCACTTCTACGCTTTGCTCTTATTGATTGCTAATTGATTAATGATTATTTACGTAAAGCTGTCACGAACTGGTGGCAAAGTTAATTGTGAGTTAATTGTGCTGAATAATATCGGCGATGCATGCACGTGCACATATGCATACAACATACAAATAGTGGTATGATGTACATGTAAGCATTTGTTAAAAGTAAAGATTGTTTCACTGTTAGTGGTGAAGCTAATGACTAATTAAATAACTCCCATTTTTTCCATTAAATAGTCCATTCTTAGCCATTTAGGAAATAGTTTTGTATACCATATACTACATATATACATTTGTTGTTGAGTATTATTTTTGCGTTGTTTCTTTTTGGTGAATTCATATAAGAAGCTAAAAAGTCGCAACTAAACTAATCGTTACCGTTAGTTTTAGAGCAACCATTGAATAAAACAATAGTTTGGTACTCCGCATAAGTGTATTCACTGCATATGCTCACGTATGTTTGTACATATGTATATACATACATATGTATATCTAAGTGGGCCCTCGTTTTCTTGAAGGGCTGCAATTGGGTTTGTTAAACTTTGTTTACACTTAAGTATTGCAGGTATTGTGTAGAACTTTTGCTTCTGAGCAGCTACTTACTAGAACTTCAGGATATTTGTTATCGAAGTGTCTAAGGCCTCGTCGGAAATGTTAATAATTTTACAAATTTCCTGGCTGAATATTTATTATTTTCTTATTGCCTGACAGAAATACCCTTAGGGATCTTGACATTCCCTACCGAGAGGCGACCGCAATTGGAAAAATTAGCTTTGAATGTTGATCGAACCAGAACTCAAATCCTGTCCTTTCGAATGGCAGTACACAATGCTATATTTCGTTAATTTTTTTGTCTCATATTTTTTGATAACTTGGTTCATATGTTATTCAATGGTCTAAGGCAAATTTTTCCTACTGAGCTTCCAAAGCTGTCTACATACATATGTAAATATGTGAAAGTATATTTATGCCTGCAGATTACCCAAGTTTTGAGAGTCTACTGTTCTTGAGTATTTTGTGCTTGTGACTTATAGATATTCTATTGAGTTTACTTGTTCATATGCAATACTCGTACATACAAATATCTTTACGTACGATTATATGAGCTGTGAAGCCCCTTTCTCGCAAAAGTTTTCCACTTATTTACTGGCAAAAAGTTTTCTATACTCAACGCCAGACAAAAGAAATATTCTCAGCGTCGATATGCTAACACTCAAACCTACTCTCCCTATAGACTTTCCACATACATACAAACACACGAGAATGTAGCACACATATGTATGTATATTACATACCATATGCCCCACTTAGAAGTTTGTGAAAGTTTCTTAGATTGATTGAAGTCTTAGCGACAGCTTCCTTATACGGATCACCTATAATTCAAGCAAATAACAACTCGGAGGTGCACACTTTTAGGCGTTGACATGTGAACACCCCCACACATATGCCTCGCTGTGAGCAAGGGAACATAATAAGCATAAATTGAATACAGAAGATGTAGTCAACAAAATTGGATTACTTTTGATGCTGACGATAGATAGGTGAGCAAGAGAAAAATATGGAAAAAATTTCTAATTTTTGGCTAACACAAATGTCGTCGAATTTTGTTTACAATCACCAACGCCTTAAAGTATGCATACAAAAATATATGTGGGAAAAAGTCAAGTCTTCTCCTGACCATTTGCCGGTTGGTTATCATGAAAGAGTGGTAATTCGATTGTTGACGACAAAAATTATGCTGCAAAGAGAAATGCGAGCAAATAAAGCCATGGCACTCCTGCCATGGAAAAGCACTTCTAGCATTCTTGTTTCAAACATTTGTTTATAAATTGTTTAATAAACTGGTTTAGTTATTTCCAACCATGCATGGAGCTGGGAGCATCATGGAAGATACTTAAAAGAGCCAATAGCCATCTTCACAGACGGCTCAAAGCTTGATGGCAGGGTGGATTGCGGAATTTATTCTCCCATGCTCTCAGTAAGCATGAGCATGAGAATACCGGATCACTGCAGCGTTTTCCAGTCGGAGCTCTACGCAATCATGAAAGCCGCGGAGTGGTTGCACAAATCTACGGCAGCAGGACAATCGGTAAAAATTTACTCCGATAGTCAGGCTGCAATCAGATCTCTTCAATGTAACGGCACCACGTCAAAAGCGATCATAAACTGTAGGAACACTCTTAAAAAACTCTCAACAAAGTACAGTACTGCCGTGGTCTGGGTACCTGGACACAGGGACATCCCAGGCAATTGCATGGCAGACGAAATAGCAAGAAAAGGAACCCTTCTATCTACGATTAAACACGCACATGATGCTGGTTTACCTCTGTCCACGGCCAAGTACATGCTTAAACTGGCCTTCACCAGGGAAGCTGACTCAAGATGGTTGAACGAGATCACGTGCAACGTGACCAAACAGCTATGGCCGAAGCTGGACGGGAAAAAATCTAAACATCGTATCCTTCTGGACCGGTTCTCTACCGGTTCTCTCCACTGGAATAGGATGGGATATTACTCTAACGATTTCTGCCGCGGCTGTAGGGACGAAGAAGATAAAGGGACCATCGAGCACTACCTCTGCCACTGTCCAGCCTTGACATAAATTTCTTGAGAAACAGTTCTTCGACTGTCTCGCTGAGTTGGCCTCAGCAAACATTAGAAATCTCGTTGCCTTTATAAGGCACACGAAATGGTGCGATCATTTGAGAAGGTGAAGACAGAAGCCTCAGCGGTATCACAATGGGCCTGTTAACCAGCAGCCGCATCAACTCAACTCAACTGAAGTTTAATTTTATCAAGGATTACCAAGAAGCTTAACACAGTTCGAGCGAATCATAATGTTACCACTTAGAGATGGTCTTTCTAGTAAAGAGATCTAGCAGATCTCAGATTTTTCCAAGTTTACTGGGAATCTTTGTCTTTCAGCCCAATCAGCTGCGATGTCAAGTTACTTCTCTATAGTATATACCAGGTGCGTTAGTTGAACTTTGCCGTTTTTTTCTCAAAATTTTTTTATTCAAAGTATTGACCATTGGTTTTTACACATTTCGCCCATCTCTCAGGCGAATTATGGATACCATTCCAAAAAAAATGTTTCTCTTTCGAGGCAAACCATCCGACGAGCCATTTTTCGACTTCTTCAAAATTAGCGAAACACCGCTCTGCAAGGGAGTGTCCCATCGATGCGAAAATGTGATAGTCGGACGGGGCGGGTGCGATAATATTTCCCAATTAAGTGTTTTTAATGTGTCTTTCGCCAGTTTAGCGGTATGAGACGGCGCGTTGTCATGTTGCAAGATAACTTTGCCATGTCTTCGGGCCCATTCCGACCGTTTTTCGATCAACGCATGATTCAAATTGATCATTTGTTGTCGGTAGCGATCCGTGTTCACCGTTTCACCAGGTTTTAACAACTCGTAGTACACCACACCACACCGGTCCCACCAAACACAAAGCATTGTCTTACGGCCAAAGCGATTTGACCTTGCAGTCGATGGGCCACCTTCACCAGGGGAAAGCCATGATTTTTTTCGCTTCGGGTTCTCAAAATAATTCCTTTTTTCGTCCCCCGTGACAATTCGATGCAGAAAAGATTTCCTTTCGAATCGTTGAAGCAGCATTTCACAAACGGGTTTTCGATTTTCCATTTGTCTATCGTTCAGCTGGTGTGGCACCCATTTTCCATACTTCTGGATCTTTCCCATGGCTTTTAAACATTGGCAAATTGCTCCTCGTGTCACATGTAGTGTTTCGGCCAATTTTTGTTGCGATTGGGATGAATCAACATGAGATTCCTCGTCTTCGAACTTTTCACTGCACCAGGATGTTCATTGTCTGTCAAATCGAAATCTCCACTTTTAAATTGACGAAACCATGTCTCACATGTTCTAATCACTGGAGCATGTTCACCATAAGTTTCTACCAGAAACCGGTGAGCTTCAGCTGCTTTTTTCTTTAGATGAAATAAGAAAAGCAACGAATGCCGCAAATGCGATTTACTTGGAACGAAACTCGACATATTCACTGAGGTAAACAAATATGACGCTATTATTTTGGCGGAATGTGGCTAGCGTATTTTTGTAGGTTAATGTCAATAGAAAAAAATTACAAACCACACCTGGTATATGTACACATGTACTTCATGCAAATGTATATAAAAAGCACAGAACAGTGCATAAAGTGCAGAATAGGAAGCGCAAAAACTGTGTACGGATAATCTGAGTATATTCTTAAAATTGAATAAAATCATATATAAGAAATTAGTGAAAAAAGTGGAAGTAGCGAAATGTAAATATTACTTCAGAGTAATCTGATAACAGCAAAAGCCTCAAAATCCTTGATAGAGAAAGCGCAAACTAATACAAGCACATTGTAGCTATGTTTGTAGCTGTCTTAGAAATGTGTTTTCGTTGTTGAATATTATACAATAGAATTGGGTGACAAAATTTTCGCAGGAAAATACAACTTAAAGCTTTAAGCTAAATTTTTTACTTTTTACTTCTTTCTATTTTTGTGTCCTTATCTCATCACGAACCCATCAAAACCACGGACTTATCATACAAATCTGTCATATTACGGTAAGTGTGAAAAGGTACAAAGAAAAATTCCACCTTTTAAGTAAAAATAAACATATGCAAAAAATTATTTATATACAAAACATTATTGGTTTGTCACAAACTTAAAACAAAATAGTCCGTAGTAGAATTTATTTAGTAATATCTGACACGGGTACAGACCACACTTTATTTAATATCTGAATAACCATTGGCAGGTCTCCTTCGAGCACTCCTCCTTTAAACATAGGAATGTCGACTTCAAGGCAAACATTGGTGCCCTCAGCTTCCGATGGATCGCCATAAAACCAGAACCAACTGGAAAATAAAGTTGAGCACAAACTTGTATATAGACTCAGTAGTAAAAGGCAGCACTGACACTATAATTGGGTCATTTGAAGAAGTCGGTCTTCTTCGCGAGCAGAGCTAAAATATATGAGACGGAACTATCGTAGAGCTCACAAAACAGCTAAGAGCTTTAAAACCGGTGAACTGAGATTATAATTAGAAGGGCGTTTATAGTTATGGTAACAGACAATGGCGCAAGGTCTCAAATTTAGAAGACGTGATATGATAATGCAAAAAAGAAATTATTTTGGATAATAATAATAAGTGGTACAACTTTGTTAATATTATTTTTAGTGCCTTCCAAATGTTGGTTGTCGAGTTGAAGAAGGGAATGGGGAAGACCTACCATATTTAGAAATTAAAATACTTCCACACTTCATGACGTTCTGTATGAATATGGTATTATATATGTACTGTTGATTCAAGAGAAGAGGCCAACAAGTTCGCGATAAAATAAGAAGAATAAAATGATTTTCAACTGAAATATTTAAGCTTTCAAGATAACTTTATATAATTAATATTATTTATATAAATGTATGACTTTAGTTTATTCAAATTTTTTCACTTCCTGTTTCCTTTAAATAATTTATGCTAATAAGGTATGCATAAATAAGTTGCTGTGCACAAATTGCCCCTAATCGGAGGTAGAGAATTACATTTAACCTATTTTTTATTCAGTTGCATACAAATATATATGATATATGCATGTATATACACACGTTTGGAACCAAAAAAAAAGTATCATACATATAACTACAGAATGGTTGTCCAAAGCAATATTGAAAAAGAAAAATTATTTTATTCAATAAAAGCGATAATTATGTGTGGGGACATTATTTGGAATTTTTATTATTATAATATATGATTCATTAATAAGATATACGAGACATACCAACATTCATATTTCATTTACGAATATTGCCAACGAGACATATTTTGAATATCACTTTTAAAATTTTTAGTAAAAAGTATTTCAATATTCAAACGATTTTCTTTTGAGGAAAATTATTGAAAAACCACATCATTCACCATTGAGAGGAACAGATGATAATGACTTGATGCGAGATCCGGACTATAAGGTTGATGTACAAGAACCTCCCAACAAAGCTTTCAGAGCTTCTGGCGAATCACTGTCGATGTGCGTAGTTTGACGTTGTCCTCATAAAATACACAGTTCCCCACCTGTTGAGCAAAGCTGGGTGATTGCTTCTTACAGATGGGACAATTCCTTACAGTACAGGTACGAAATAATAGTTTTGCCAGAGGGAAGCAGCTCATAGTGAATGATTCCTTGTCTATCCCAATAAACACAAAACAAAACCTTCCTGACCGTCAAACCTGGCTTCGAGACCTTTTGTGCCTACTCACTGCTCTTTGACCTCGAATAGGTTATCTACTTTTCATCCCCAGTCACCATATGCTTCATAAATGGATTAATTTAGACGATTCAGCAAGGATTCGCAGATGGAAATTCGGTCCATGAGGACTTTTCGTCTTTACTCTCGTGGCACCCATACATGGAGCAGAGTTCTTAGTGGAATGCTTAGAATGAAAACAGCGAATCAGGAACTTTTTTCATATTCTCAGCTGCCTGACTCGTTTTTTCGGTTTTATCGAAGAAAAATTGTCGAATCTAGAGTATTTTCTCTTTGATGGTGTGAATCTTTGATTTGCGCTCAAATACCATTGAGTTAATTAATCAACACTACTCTTTTTCTCTTTTTTAGTGCATAATATCGTCTTTCTCACCCTATCCAGCATAATCCAATTACTCGTATAAGGCGGGAGCTACAGATCTCTAAAGCTATTTATGGCTAAATAATGCATTACTTTTTATTTAATTTATGTTATTTTTCATATATGAAAAATCAGTTGTAGGGGTCCGATAAAGCCAGTTCCGACAAATGATCAATAAAGTACAAAAATACTGTTAAGCAGATGTATTTACTTGAAATATCTCAAAAAGTGACTGTAGTTTGCGTTTAAAGAGCAGACCTGGCTAACTCAACTCAAATTGCCATTCTGATCCAATCGGTACGAATTTTGATGGGTCCCAAATTTCTCTTCCTTAAATCACGCAATTTTCTTTCATATCACCACCCTAGTGCTCGCAATTGGTTATCTCCAAAACATTTCCTACAATGTATGAGTGGGAAAATATAAAATATTTGGAATGGAGGTGGAAGGTAACTAATTACATTTGATTAAATGAACTTGCTTTTTTATTTAATATAAAATTAGCTTGACTTTGTAACAGTATACAAGTATATATACATATAAATGTACGTTCATGCTAATATGCCAATGATAAATATTTGTAGGTTTGAGCAATTAAATCACTTCAACTTAAGGGATAAATTAAATTTTGCAATTTTACTAAAAGTAGTTAGAGGCCAAGAGTGCATCGTCTGAAAATAAATCAAAAAGGACGAACATGAAACGAAAATGAAAACAAAGGGGTTGGCAGTACTTACCTAAAAATGAATATATATATTTCTGAGGAAAATAACATCTTTGTACTCCTCTTGCCAAGTTTTTTGGTTAAAATTTTCAATTAAGTTCAGTGAGTTAGTCAGTACAGTCGCCTTACAAATTTTTACGTTTCCATTTAAGGAGTATTTAACTACGCTAAATGCAGATGAATCCTCTCTACCCTGCCCGATGAAATTTTGGATTTACTTCAAACTTCTTTTCGTAATCTACTACATATTTCTTAAGAAAAATGATTTGAAATTCATAAAAAATATGATGCATTCTGTAATATCAGGTCTAGTAAAATGTAGTCCGTTATTTTTACAATAGATGGTTTTAGTGATCTATAGCTCTCGATCTGTAAGCGCGATTGGATTACGCTAGATGGCCTTAAAAAGAAAAAGTGCTGATCACTTAGCTCAGTAGTAGCTGAAATTATGTATGGAGTTTACAGCATCAGCATGTAAGAGTCAACCAAGTAAAATTTTGATTTTTTTCCTGTAATTTTGAATTAAAAGATGCTCCACGGTTTTGAAGGCCAATCTCGAAATCGTCGAGTCTGATAGTCATGCGAACACATTTTCGATTGCCTCTAAGCTAAACACTGCACAAAAAATGGTTTGAAACCATTATAAAAATGCTGGATACACAAAGAAACTCGATGTATGAGTGCGACATGAGTTAACAAGAAAAAAACCTCATGGACCAAATTCCATCTGCAAATCGCTGCTGCATCGTAACAAAACCGATGCATTTCTGAGGCGAATGGTGACGCGTGATGAAAAGAATCACTTACAGCAACGTCAGACGGAAATGGACGTGGTCAAAGGGTAGTAAGCCGACACAAATGGTCTCCAAGCCGGAAGGTTCTGTTGTGTGTCTGCTGGAAATTACGAGGATTCATCCACTAGGAGTTGCTCTCTTTATGGCCAAACTCTTAGTTCGGTCCTGTATTGTAAGCAGTTGGACCATCGGAAAGGAAGCAATCCACCAGAAGCGTCCAGCTTTGATTTGGATAGTGAAGGATTGGCTTTAAGGCAAGCTTATAAAAAGTGATTGTCCCAATTTTTATGCCAATAGGGACAAGGGCTTCTATGAGTGAGGCATAATATATAATTATTATATGTATATTCAGCAAGTCTGAGAATAGGAAAATTAGTTTACATTTTCATACCGGGAAATGGACAAGATATCGATATAATCGAAAAAAACGTATTTATTGTTCGATTTACTTGAAATTCGGCTTGTTTTGCTAAGATTTTTCGCAGTGAGCAAAGATCCGAACGGAGTGTTTGACTTACCTCGAGGCAGCAAAGAGGAGGCCCACACATAGAAAAGGTAGCTAGAGCAATAATAAAACACTTAATTTTTTGTATTAGACGATGCTCAAATAAGTGTTTTTATCATTCTCAACAAAATGAATTAGAAAAGAAAATTAACAAAATACTACAGAAGCACACAACGTACATACGTATGTATATCACACAACATGATTTTCTTATTATAACTGTATCTAAGCACTCAGTGTGCAATTAGAAAAAGCAATAACAGTGAAAGAACAAAAGTACAATAGCAAATAATAACCATCAGCAGTGCATGCCACAAGGTTTGCAAATGGGCACAACTCAATACTTCACAATTTTTAATTGATATGAAGAATTTTTTAATCTTGAGCTGATTTTCAAAAGATGTTATAACTTACAACAAAAATAAGTTTTTAAGAAATTTGTTTGTAATTTTTCGATTAATTTTTTGTACCTGCCAACGAAATTAATTTTGAGTTCGAAAATAATTTTTTTCCATCACGTAAAAAGTTACAAATATTGGTTTTTGTTTCCTATCAGGTTCCTGTGAGATATTTGAAACGCGAACTCCCAAACATTATTGCGGAAAATAATTGACTGGAAGTAAAAATAATAGAAACGGAAATAGGTATATTTTTGAAGTTGTTTTACGCAGGCAAAGGTGTAACTGCTAAGGTACTCTAACATACATAGTATTGATAAAAAGTACTGTGGAATGAAAAAGAAGTGGTTTATTTCGAAAGTAAGTTGCTGATGCTCATAAATGTTAACACAAAAATGTATCTTGTTGTTGTTGTTGTTGTTGTTGTAGCGGTTCGCTAACCCCGCTTAGGGCAGGCATAATCAGTTTAAGTCGCCGAGGTCATCTAACGGAAGGTCCAGGAAACGTGCTGTTTCGACAGGGTTGGACCAAAGGGAGAGGGGGGTTAGATGGGTAGGTTTAAGGGGGCATGTGAAGAGGTGGTTAGTGTCGTGCGGGGACTCTCCATATGCAGGGCATACGTTGGGTATGCTGGGGTCGAGTCTGGATATGTAGAAGTTTAACCTGCTACAGTATCCAGATCTTAATTGTGCCAGTGTAACACGGGTCTCTCGAGGCAGCTCGAGCTCACTGTCTGCGATAGGTGGTGGTTTGTATCTTAATAAAGGTCGCTTTCAAACATATTCCCTTAAAATGTTAAATTAAATTAACAAAAATTTTAAAATTTATGATTTTTGGAAATCTTAATAATCTTTAATTAAATAAACATTTGACAGGCTTTTAAAAGCTTTTTATTATTACGTATAACAAAGGTTTTCAAGAATTTTCTGAAAAATAAAATTGATTTTTAAGGACTTGGGGGAGTAGTGCATATTCGTGGTTATGTGTAAAGTCTGTAGTCTGTACAAAATTTTTCATTACTGAGTATTATTTCAATAAAGTACATATAGACCCTTATTAATCATACCATTTTATCATTCCTAATTTCATAAGGGTGGCCTACTGATTTCTGTAGAGGTCCAAATAAACGGTAGTAAATTGGTGGTGCAAGGTCCGAGCTATATAGTGGGTGTATTAAAATAAAGGCATGGTCATATGTGGTCTAGCGTTGCCATGATGGAACACAAGATCTTGTCTGTTGATCAACTTTGTATGCTTTTTTTGAGCTGATTAATTGTTAAAAGGAGAGCTTAAAATTGAACAACTTGCCAGGTTGTACCACCGCATAATGAACAATTCCATTCCAATTCCAGTACAGTCCTTTGATTATAATTTTTTTCATCTTGTATTCAATTATTTAATCAATTTTTTATTATCCATGATGAGTCACTTCGAAAATGATTCAATTTTGTGGCATTTTTTGCGTTAATTGAAGGGGCTCCCAAACGTTGTGCTTCTTTGAGTATACGGCCATTTTGAAATCAGCTTGCAATCCAGTCTTGCTCCACCAATTGCAAAATTGCATCGACGATTTGAGTGATTGAGCAATCAGAACTAGGTACATCTTTAAAAAAAAAAACCACTCTTTGGTCCGGCGTCCACCTACAGCATTCTCACTGCAAGCCACACACATTTTTCGACATGTTTTCGCTACGCTTTTACCATTTTTATAGCTAAAAATGGATAAAAAGCATTTAATATGAGTAAAGCACAACACAAGTTTACGAGTGGTACAAACATTTCTAGGAGCCATGTGCAGATTTTGAAGATGACAAAACGTCCTGGTCGCCCTGAATACTCCAGCACATCAACAGGCTAACAAAACGTGGAATGAGTGAGAGAAGTGGTTATGTACGATTACGAAATTACAATTAGAGAAGGTTGGCATATCGGTTGGACTATGTTCTATCAATATTTCTAATCTTTTAAGTGAGAAACCCGTATCAGCCGAATATGTTCCAAAAAAAATTTTTTTTTGTCTCTATCACCGCAATATATGAATGAGAGAGTAACGCTACTTCTATTTTTCGATGTTAATGGAATAGTACTTTATGAGCTCTTGTTACCAGATCAACCATGTGACTCCCCTATTTCTATAAGTAAAGAAAACCTTAAAGGACCGTCGTTTTACAGCAGTATAAAATATGAAAAGTACATCGCTGAAAGAACTAAAGACAATCTCAAAGATCGTGTCTGAATAGTATTTCGGGAATTGGAAGAAGCGCTGGGAGAATCTCTCATGGGAAAAAATTTTCGACACGAATAAATATATATTTTGTTATAAAAAATGCGAATTATCATTATTTTTGAACACACCCCGTATCTCGTCTTCTTCCGTAGAAAAATATGCCCAAAACAATACTCGTAGGAATTTGTAACAAATAAACTTTTTTAAAAAAATTCACGCCTCTTGCACAAAAGTGCAGGAAACACAGAGAAAAGCGCACACGTACGCGCAATTTACGAATTGAAAATGCCACACAGCGATCACGAGGTAGTAGAAGAAAGAAAGCAAGCAAGCCAACATACAAGCCACGCATGCTGCAAATCAAAGAGTAGCGTTGCTATGTACACACGACAGATGAATAGCTTAGCTCAGCAGGAGCAGTTGAAAGTTGTTATTGACGATGCGACGTGTGGACAATTGTTGCTAAGCAAAACAACAACAACAACAACAACAAAGACGGCATAGATAAGAGGAAAAAAGACGAAACTTAGCAAAATGCATACAAAGCAACCACCAGCAAGTACAGTTAAAGTTAAGACAGCGAAAGGGAAGTAAGCGAGAATATCCATAGGACCGCGTCAATAAAAAATCTCATGGAGACATCATAAGACAATTAGAAGTGAAATTAAAGGCCAAAAAACCTAAGAACATCGACGAAGCTGTCATAAAGTGTATTAAATATGAAATAGTGAGGAAAAATAAAATAGAAGTGACAGACTCAAGAACAAAAGCCCATCAAAAGCCTTCTGACACCAAAGACTGAAGTTTTGTTGCCTGCAGATGACTTTTGGATTTCTTTTTACTTTACTCTCTGTGGACATTTTTTTGTAAAGGGCGCATTTAAGATGTGTGGGTTTCAATGAGGCAATACCTTTCTTGGACTTGTCCTTTTGACACAGCTGTTACTTGATTTAAACTAAGTTTGGTGTGCCATTTCATAATTAAATAACTTACTTCGGAACAATGTTTGTAAATCCTGCGCTGCGTTCAATATTCGGCGACATAACCATCCTGCAAAGACGGTAATTCAGGAAACTAACCTCACCGAAAGCGATGTTGCTCTGCTATGGAGCAGAGTATCGAAGTAGACCCAAATAAGTCCATCCGCCATCGCGCGAAACAATCGAAATTGTTGGAATATGGAAAATATTGTGGTATGATCTTGCTGCATCGCGTCGTACGTTCGGGGAATGGACCCAAAACGAGATGACCACTGATCCTGATTTCCACAAGAAAATTTTGTTCAGAGTGCAGCTCACTTTTGATCGAATGGGTACGTTAATAAACAAAATTTGCACATCTAGAGTAATCATAATCCAGAAGCCTTTGTTGAGATACCTACAGATCCTCAAACACTCAGTGCTTGAGGTGCTCTATGACCCGATGAAACCAGTGGTCCAAAATTCTTCAAAAATTAAACCGACCATTATGTTAGGGCTATAGAGCCCTGATTATTGACCTTTTAATCCTGAATTGGTGGATACCACTAGTACTAGCACTAGATTTGGTTCCAACAACCTGCACAGCCAACGAAGCAAACTATTTATTGAGAGAAACTTTTGGTGAACGCACTACCTTGCGTCGTGGGGTTGTTTCATGGCCTTCAAGATCTTGCCACTTAACATCGCTGAACTATTTTTTTGTGGATTATATGAAGTCGCTTGTCCACGCAGATAAAACCCGGACGATTGACGCCTTGGAGAGAAATATTCGGCGCGTTATTCCTGACATACGACCCCAATTGTTGCAAAAAGTGATCGGAAATTGGGGTTCTCGGCTGGAATTTATTCGAGCCAGTCGCGGCTTTTATGTGTTTTATTTCATCTTAGAAACCTCATGTCTCCAAAAAAATTCCTTTTTAGTTGTCAAAACAAAACTGGCGTTAAAATAAAAACAACAAATAAAAACAAGAACAAGAACAGAAAAAGTTAGATAATTAAAGCTGGAATCCGCTGGTCGCACACAAAAGAGGTAGCGCCAAGATTCCATACAGCGTAGCGTCCGCCGTGCAGCTTCGTAGTCACATATACGAACATCTCGAGGTCTACATCGTACGCTGCTTCTGAAAAGAAAGTGATAATAATATTGTTTTCACCGCTTAACCAGGCAGCCAAGCAAATGAAGCGAACCGTACACATTCACTTACTCTCTACAACTAAATTGCTGATTGCCTGCGCTTGAAATGAAGGAGTAAAGGAAAAGCCGACGAAAGGACACGCACGAATGGCGAGAAGGCATTTAGACTGACAGAACCTATGAGTTCGCGATGCTAAGATAATTGAGAGCAACCTGCCTTTGTTGGTCATGCGCGTACCTTTACTCTTGGACTCTCATTTCTCTCATTACTCATAACTGTTCGTGTACCGCAATGTGAGTGATTGTTCTCAACGCAACTGATAGGCTTAGATTTGCTTCACTGGTTTATTATTTGGGTATTTGAAGTGGGTTTACCTATACACGTATTTCTGGCTTGAAAATCCCAGACTCAGCCACTGTTGGTTGTAAAGTTTTTGTAAGTAAATTAAAAAATAAATATTATTTTTTTCTAAACGCTGAGCGTTAGTGTGATGCGGGCTAGGTTGCAACAAAAAAAGTATGGCAACAAAGTCACAAGTCAAATATTCTACGCTGTCTTTGCATTCTTGTTTGTATTTTTTTTTTATTAATTTACTTGTTCTTGCATTATGTGAATGTTTTTTGCGCTCCTGGCAGTTTATGGCATTATTGCATATTTAAAAATTTTCAACTTTCCTTATACAATGTGCTTCAGTTGAAGTTTCTCTAAACGACTACTTTCATGAATTTCACTCCTATTAGTACACCAGATGCTCTCTTGTAAACTCTACAAATTTGTTGACTCCCAATAACCTTTTGCTGCCCCTACCCATTTCCACAACAATCCTTACCATCAGACTTCTCACTCTAGAGCGTCAACTTTGTCAGAGTTCATTCTCTCTTTGTTTCTCTCGGACTTTCTTTCTCTCCCTCTCTCTCCTTCTCTCCTTTCGCTACGGTTTTTAGTGAATACTCTGTACTGACAGAGAGACAAAAAAAATGTGGGTATAATGAGTCTCACTTTTCGGCCGGTCTGCCATTCGGGAATGAGTTTGGTCTGTCCGGTTTTAGTTTCGTCATTTAATCACACAGCATTTGACTTCAGTTTCAGTCCGTTGTTTGAGTGTTGGTCACTTTTGAGTACTCTTGACAGCATACATTATAAATTTGGACAGTGTTGGCTTCGTTCCTCCGGCTGTTGCTGATTCCATTCACAGTGTTCTACAGCTCCCTATTCGCAATAGCTGAAGCATCTTTTCTTAAAGTTTTAATTTTTTTTTTTTTTAGATTTTACTCACCTTTTGTTTTAAAATCACTCTCAGTCTACCACCTGCCCTTTTTGGTGTGTACACTATAATTCGAGCAGGTCTCGAAAACCCGATTCAACTTTATGACACTGATTCCCAGCATTCCCGGAAGAGTGGCAAGCAAATATGTTACGGCAGCCGGGAGAACAGCTAGTTCAAAACTTGATTGCAGTATGGGAGAAAGAGCCCTCTGACGTAGACCTTTATTGGAATTCTTCTCATTCAAGCTACCAGCCATTGTAGGCAGAAATCTATGGTATCATGGAAGCTGTTACGTTCACTGTAAAAAAATACGCAAAAAACGACATATTCAACTTTTGTGATAAACAGGAATGATGTTATGAATGTTACCTGCTGATCTAATTGAAATTGGGTCACCAAAGAGTGACAGCACTGACCGGATAAAATCCGTTTTAGCTCCGGTGCGTAGAACTGGCTTTCGGGAAGCCCTGCTGCTCTCGACTTTCAAACACTATCTGAGTCCGGCAGTACAACAGCAAGGCTTTCGTTAAATGCACAGCACCCCGTGCGAACTATCTCAGGGGCACTGGATCTGTCAAAAACTTTTGGCACGGTCAACCATTACTACTATCGAACTTTGAGCAATCTTTATTGCCGCTGGAGTTGAAGAGGTGGACCTTGGGTTACCTGAGTGGTCGGCAATCATCGGTAGATATTGCTGGCAACCTATAAGGCAATTGGCCGGCCGTTCGTTAACTATGCTGCTCTCATCTGGGGGCCAGGGACTAGTGAGATGCAGATAAAGAAGCTACAAGCCCCCAGAACTGTGACAGGAAACCTTCTGAAGTCAACATAGCAGCACTATTTGCACATCGAAACATCTATTCTACGAGTTAAGGGGCATGATGCTTTGATGTAGAAGCTATTTCTGCTTGGATGCTACCATAAGGAACACCCCAACAGATACTTAGTAGATGACTAACCACCAACCAAGCACATCAGAAAGGTAGTATCCGTCTTTAAGAACTACATTCAGCACCACTTAAAAGAACCACTGGACAGAACGGCTTACCGACAGGCATTATACGCCATTCACCGAGAGTCCGTCCACACCTGCCTGAACTCTCTTCCAGTGAATGGCGTTCTCGGAGTCAAACCACCACCTATTGCAAACTAAACTAAAACTCATACCTATTCAGACTTGATCACGACATATCCGACATATGTCCTGCATGCATTGAGTCCCCGTTCGACACTAGTCATCTCTCTGCCAACTCATCTAAGCCCCCATTCTTTCTGGTTCGAACTTGTCGAAACAACACGTTTCCTGGATCTCCCGTTAGATGACATCGATGACCTAGACTGCCTGCTCTTAAGCGGGGTAAGCAAAACTATACAATAACAGCATGAATAAAGAATAGGACCGAACGACTCCAGAATAATACTGGACTGTCGGAGATCTGTTCAGGAGACAGCAGAACAAAACATAATATCACTCGCTTGGGTCCCTACTTACAGAGACATAAAGGAGACACACAAAGCATACGAACTTGCTAGGCAAATGACTAAGCATACCCTTCCAGATAAAGAACACATTTGTATACAACCTGCTAATAGAGAAATATTTTCATAGACAAGCCCCGTTAAGTTAGGAAAAAACCTCAACTTGTCGCTAGTCAGAGCAAAATCAGTGGACCGGAGAAAGCCAAATTGTTTATACTCTCTGAAAAATAAGGACATCTTAGAGACTAGAGACTCCTTTCAGAAGATGCTGCTGGAGCTGCTGGAATGACCAAGTTTAAGAAACATTTATTCACTCTAAGCAGATGTATATCTCGGTATTTTGTGGTCATTTTCATGATAGCCTTCATAAGAGAGTCCAAATTGATGGAGAAGAAGCCATATGAGAGCAAACTTTTAGTGGGCCCCATTTTTTGACTAGGTGTACCGATGTTTACATATCGAGGAGCTATAAAACTATAGCAGGAAAACACTAGACGCACAATGCTGCCGAAAGTCACTTAAGGGATCAGACTTAACCCGCCTAAGGCTTAACATTCTCTTACTTGAACTGCTGGTGTTGACTGCTTTCACTCAAATTTTTCACTTCCCAACTTGTTGTTGGCGTCGATTTACTACTACTACATTGTTGTCACATTCAGCTCGCTTGGGTATGTGATTGGACTCGCATGTCGCCACCAGATAATATTTATAATATAGTTAGAATTTTTATAACTATAACGTGTCACGGCACATGAGATGCTGCACACACACACACACAAAGTTACCGTCACACGCAGCCACCGTTGCCAATGTTTTTGGAAGGAAAAATTCGCTGAAAATCCATTTCAACTCAAAATTGTTGAAAATTTGTCACGTCTTCTATTCTTCTTTACTTTCTTTTCTCAGCTTAGTTGTTTCCCGAAGGAGGCCATAACCGGAAGTAGAAAATTGCCAATCGCCAACGTGTCTCTCCGATTTCGGAAGAAGGCAACAACAATGCCATAACGTAATTGTATTACGAAATAAATATCAAAATTTGTTCTCCCGCTGTTTTGCGCGACACCAGCTTCTTCCTCTTCTACAACTGCAATTGTTCAAACATTGTCCTTTGTTGCCGCGGAAATTGTCTTTCACGTCTCTACGAATACAACGGTGTCTATCAACACTGATAGGCGAGTGTGTGTGTGTGTGTGTGTGTGTGTGTGTGTGTGTGTGTGTGTGTGTGTGTGTGTGTGTGTGTGTGTAGAGTGCTAACATGCGGTTGCACAGCTCACTGCTTCAGCAATAACAATTTATTATTTTCACACGAAAAACTTTAAGAATTTATGACATAATTTTGTACTGAATTAACTGTGTGAACTTCAAATTAGTGCGGAGGGCAGAAGTAAACAACTGCCGAGCATGATTCTCGAGCATATTTTGATGAACTTGAACTTTAAAAGTGTTTATGGGTTAAAAGCTACTTTAGCCGAATGTTTTTGTGCTGAAGAGACCCACACCTAATATTATAGAAAAGATTTTACAGTCATCTCCCGGCAAGAAAAGTTCAACCACGCATTTCCAAGAATGAAAAACTACTCCTCTTTATATGAAAAATACACGCGGAAGCTTAATATATTTTTGCCGAGGAGCCACCGCAACATTGAATTGAAAAAAATTCTATTAATTTGGATTTTGGAACACTCGATTACTGTGGACTAATTTGAAATATGATTATAATTTCGTGGATTTGAAAATGCCGCGCTGTATTTTGACATCTGTCAAACTTAACTGTCAAACTGGGTGGTTGAACCGTACTTCATTGAAAACGACAACGACGAGACTGTCACTGTCAATGCGGAGCGGTACTGTTTTAGGCTACAATTTAGAAACACGACTTGGTCAATAATTTCCACAAGATGGTGCCCCATGTCAAACAATACGAATATGACCTGATAGCTAGATAATTGACTTTGCCGTTTAATCTCTCGTCTTTGCCATGTCAATTGGCCAACGAAATCGTACGATTTGACGCCGTTGGACTTTTTTTGTGCGGCTACCCGAAATACCGTGTTTACGCGGAGAAACTTTTAAGTCGGAAATTACCTTAAACAGATCGAAGTTTGCAAAAATTCGTGAGGCGGTCATTTTAGTGTCAAACTTTATAATAGAAAAGAAATTTCACGAAAAAATTTATTTCAACTGCATTTTATTTACGTTTATTTTTAAAACCGCGAAATGGATGGGCCTGTATATTTTGCTGAAAAAAATTTTAAATATGTATATAAAAGGTGAGCTGCGAAAAGTTTGCCCTTATTGAAATGGCTCAACATTCCGGTTTATGATGATATACCACCCCAGTCATATCATATCAGGGCTTTATCTGTCGACTCGCATCTTCTACACATTTCGACTACCGTAGAGGGCGGATGCAATGACGACTTCAATTTCGTGTTTCCATGCATTAGCCGTCTCAAAATAGTTACCATAGCACTTATCCCTACAAGGAATAGTCCAACGGATTCAAATCACAACTGCGAAACGAGAGTTGATAAAACAGGGCTCAAAAGAGCAATTATAACGTTAGCTATGTGGTAAGGAGAAAAGTCCTGGTGAAACCATACATTGTCCATATAATTTTCTTCAATATAATATATATATTACAAAAACTTTTAGAACATGACACGTTAGCGTGATCATGATCTTCAGCCCATTGATTGAAACGAGATCGTATCGGATGGGCATGAAGCCTTAGTTCTTAGATTAATTGAACTTTATAAGCCTTCATGCCGATATATTTACACAAAATACTGCGCCGAGAAGTTCGGAATTGTTTAATTCCTGCGATCTGGTTGAGTGAGCCTGGAGTGCAAGTTATTTCGCCCGAATATCATGCGGAATTTTCTTGCAGTTGCAATTGAAAATTATCTATTTTGGAAGCCAGTTTTCATTAACTTATACTTTTTTTTATAACTGGCGCTTTGTAACAGCTGATAGCCGCCTTTATACGACTTACCTATGTATTTTTAACCATGGGCAATTTTTTTCGCTCATACCAACTTTCCTTTTGCTGGAAACCAATCAAGGTTTATAGAATACAGGGTTACTTCATCATATATACGGTGGGTGAGATTTGATATATATATTATCAAAAAGAGTAATTTCTTCCATTAAAAAATATACATGTATGGGATCCTAATAAAAGAAATATCGGAAAAATTTTCTTATGCAGAATAAAACAAAAATTATACAATATATATATTTTTTTTTGTAATGACACCACAGTCACAGATTTGGCAATTTTTTAATATGTGCAAGGTGCAATTTGTAGCCTTTTTTGATTAAACAATGGTCCAGGACTAGACAACCAAATGTGAATAAGAGTCTTACAAAGGTATACCCGCGGTGGCATTAATACCTAAGTACCAGTTATATTTATATCTAACTATCCGAGAAATCTCGTTTTCTTAATACCAAAATTTCAAATTTTCAACTCAAAATCTTATATCAGTAAATTCATAAAATGCAGCGGTTAATGAATCTGCTCTTCGTTTAATTTTTCAGAAAACATTAATATGAATTACTTAAACAAGTTTTTTTTTTAAATTTTTGTTAACAATAACCCACTGCACACTTTTTCTCCGCTTCGAATTTTTAAACACGATTTTTTCACAAGATAAACATAACCCATTTGCCAAAAACTTTTCAGCACATAAAGAAAATTTGCGAAAATCGGTTTTTATATTAAATAATTTATTATAATGCGCGTCCGTTTAGAAATTTGATAATTTTTAATGTTTTTGACATTATTCTCTCATGCCATTCGTATTAACGTGACATCAAAAATTAGAGTTCTAGCTATAGAAATTTTTGTTAAAAAATAATAATAATTTTTATAATTTAAATATTTTTGAAAATTTAAAATACCTTTGTACAATATAAAACTATTTAGGACGTTTTATTTGTGATGGTTATTAATTTAAAAAAATTGTAATGCAAGGCATTGGAATTTTATAGTCAAAATGTTACGTTCTATAAAACATAAAATTACGCAAAATTATTTTTAACACGATTTTATTAGCTTCACTTGTATGTCTGTCTGTCTGTCTGTCTGTCAGTCAGTTTGTAACTCTTTTATCTGTGACGCCGTCCCAATATGAAATATTTATGGTAAAATGCATCGTGGCGTGGCGTTAACAAAATACTCCAAGAAACAGGGTGATATGTAGTGTGCATTCAGTATTTAAAAGAAACCAAGTTAAAATGAATTAGTCCAAAAGAGAAACTGAAAACAAATCCCACATCGAAATCAGATGAAATATAAAAAATAGGATTAATGAAACTGTAATGAAATAAATTAAATTAAGGGGTAATGCCAATGTAAACGCCAAAAAAAAACATATTTCTTCAAGAATTTTTTATGTGGAAAGAAAGGCAATACAATTATAATGTTTTGATATCTTATTAGTCTCATATTTAAATAGAAAAAAATTTAATTTACAATAAACAAATATTTGAATAAAATGTAAATAAAAAAATAAAATTAACTCAGAGAAAATAAAAAAAAAATCAAAATAGAATTAATTAGAAAAATATATAAAATAAATATAGTTAAAAAAATAAATAAAACACGCATTTAAAGAATATATATTTTCAACTTTTTAGTTTAATATTCTTTAAAAGCGTGTTTTTTATTTATAAAATTTTCGGCAACCTACAAAATTGAACCAACTTCGTCATGAAACATATCATTTCGCTCTTGTCGTAACATTCTATTCTATAAACCTTAGATACTATTCGTGTCTGTGTCAGCTTTACCACAGACAATTTTATTTCATGCTTCTGTAAAGTTAATCAGACTCATCATATTTAAAGTGGTTTTATCCAGGGATGAGGGGCTTCATTTTCTGCAGGTTGTTTATTTTTGTCTGGGAGTTGTTGAACCTTTTCGTCGTAGCTGCCTTTTCTTTCAAGCCCAGCATAGGCGATTCAGTCCTTACCTTGGCTCGTCTCTACGAGCATACTCGGTTTAACATTGGAAATCCTGTAAGTCATTTAGTCGAGTACACTTATGTTCCAATCGTAGGGCATGTTATGGACTATATTCTGCAATAAAGCTAATGTAGGTATGCACCTTGTCAGCTCTTCACCGCCATGCTTGAATAGCTCAAAGGGTAAGCTATCGGCTCGAGCCGCTTTGTTGTTATTTAAACAGGCAATCGATTTATGAACCTCGTCATAGTCGGGTAATGGAACCTTATTTCCAACATCATCGGTTGTGGTTGCGGATTCGCCTTCTCCGGGTGATGCATTTTCACTGCCATCAGCAGGCTGGAGAAATGTTCCCTCCATACAATTGTCCCCTAGTACAAAGAAATTTATACAGAATAAAGAATAAGGTTTTTTTGGAATATAGACTTTCTGTTTTTATTTACTTAAATACTTCACTTGCAAGTGCAAAGGTGCAAAAATTACACAAAATAAAAATAAAAAGCGAAATAAAAAGTATGTAAAGTTGAATTTAGTCTGCCAACATGAAGAACAGAATTATTTCTACAAAAAGTGTTTACGCTGAGATTGCTGTCCTTTCTCTTGTATAGAATATAACCCACTCAGAAACACAATTCATTCACTCACTTAACACACGCGTACATTCTACCCAACACAACCTCTAAGGCTCTTTTTACGCCAGACACTGTTGCTTGAAGCTTGGCGAACAGTTTGTTAGCGAGCTATAAGCAATTTCACGCTGCAACTGTGCGCCAATTGCGATTTTATCAGTATCACCAGCAGCGCAAAAACCCGTCCGACCTCACCCCGGCGCACTCCAGCCGTTCGCCTCTTTAACGGTCAGTTTCAATCACTTTACAGTTACATACACGTACATATGTATATATGTAGGTATAGGAGTAACTGCTTGTGACACGTTGTACGCTTCACTTATTTATCTCACATATAAATTGTTTGTGTTTGTTGTTGTAATTGCTTAAGTGCTTTTGGAGCATAAAATATGTCGTTTATGTTTGTTTTCTTCCGCTTACAACCAACCTGCCTTCTTTAACCCCCTGAGACAGTGAGATTTTTAGCAGCTTATACGTTTAATAGCGCAAACTTTTTGGCTAAGCGACTGATTAAGTAGATTGTAGAAATATTTTGGGCCAGCCTTTTTACTGGCAGCCTGCTGTTGTTGTGAGTATTGTCGTTGAGAAAGGTTGAGTCCATCCAGGGCTGCCTATGGGAAAACTTCTGCACACTAAGAGCGTTCCATATAAAGTTGTTCATTGACTCTAGCGATGGAGTGTACTCATATTTGCAACATTATGGTAAAGTAGGCAACAGGCTGGAAAGTAACCCATACAGGGTCATCCATTTTGCGGTTTCGAAATGAAACGTAAATAAAATTATTTTTTATTACAAAGTTTGAACTATGGCTTTATACAGCGTTATTTGGTTATTTTGATATTAAAAGAAAAATGGTATTTTTTGAGATAAATGATTGGATAGGATAATAGAAACGATATCAGCCAAATGACCGCCATGGCTACGCTTACAGGACCGTATCCTTTTTATGAAATTTTCATCATCAAATCGCAAAGTGGTTCATAAATTCTTTGGCCTGTTGGTTTAGACCATAACTTTTACGTGTCTCCAAGGGAAGAAGGCGCAAGGTTTAAATCAGATGATCTCGGTGACCAATTGCCATCAGCTCTTCGAGAGATAACACCTTCCGGAAACTTTTCACTTAAAAGATCGATGGTTTCGTTGCTTGTGTGGCACGTAGGGCCGTCTTGTTGAAAGTAAACGTTTTCCAGATCAATATCATCCAATTTTGGGCTTAGAAAGTCATTAATGATCTCAAGATTGTGCTCCAGCCATTTTTATTGTCTTTTACGAAAAAGTAACGTCTAATGACCCGCACCAAACAGATATACGTTAATGATAGAGAGACTTTTTCACAATAAATCTTGGGTTTTCCGGGTCCTAGAGCGACACTTTTGCTTATTGACTTAACCATCGAGGTGGAAATGGGCCTGATCAGTCAACATAATTTTTCGATGAAATTCCGAATCATATTCACACATTTCCAGGACACAATTAGCAAAGACACAACGTTGTTGATGATCGTCCGGCTTGAGTTGAGGACCCAAGCCTCTAGGCAAATGACGTTTTTTGGCATGCCCAGTTCCAAAGTACGACGAGGAATGGACAAATATGGGGTTTCTTCAACACGTTAGACTACAAGCTATTCTTCAGCGACGTAAAACCACGAAATAGATGACCCTATATTTGTCGGTTAGCGCAATCAAAAACATCTTGATATTTTTCTAACCCTTCGATTACTCAGCGCCAGTCACCTCATCATGCTTCCAAAGACTCTTTAGACATTTAAACAGTTCAACTTCTGCTACATACTTTCTACTTCTCTCGCCTGAAACTCAGCTTGTTTGTTTGCTCATTTGCTGGCGGTCTCGGACTTACTTAATAATGACGTTGTCGTTTATACTTTTTGTTTTTAGCCCATAATCATTGCCCCAATGTCTTCCGTGAATTGTATAAAATTTCATAAGTTTTCAACTAATTTCATATTACGGAAGTCGGGCAATACAAGGGATGCCAAGTTTAGAGGTATTTAATAAATTTGGTGACGTTTTCAATTATAATGGTTCACTTGAATTCATTTACCTTTCGACATACGAGGGGATTTACAAAAGTTCGGTCAGTTGGTGACTTTCAATTGATTTTTGATAAATCTAAAAACACCAAACCCTTTGCAATTACATTATTAGTCTTCCTTTCAAATTTTAGAATGATCGGCTAAAATGGTGACAAGAAAACGCAAGTTACCTGAGGATGGGTCAGACGAAATTCCACCACCAACGCACACAGAAATTCGCCATGTGATTCTCTTCGGGTTTCGGTGTAATTTACAGCCGATACAAATATTCAACGAATGCCAAATTGCATATGGAATGATTGCAGCGTCTTTAAAGACTATTTCCAGACCGGATATTTGGAATTTCGAGTGCACTTTGCTCAATTTTTCCTAAACAAATTCGAAAATTCCCAGTCTAGCAATTTTAGTAAAGTCGTTACTGGTGATGAATCTTGGTTCTACGAGGGCTGCTATATATATTTCTGACCTAATAATGAAAATACGAATATTTATCAACGAAAATGGTTTCGTATAGGTAAGATCCAGAAAACAAACAGCAATCCATGGTATAGAGTTCAATAGAAGCAAACCCATCCGGTAAAATCTAAGCAACAAAAATCAGCAGCAAAAGTAATGATGTCAGTTCCCTACACCCGATCTAAAATCGTAGCAGATATTCCACTGGAAAAGGGTCAGGCGATTTTATTGCAATCTGTGGGATCGAAGCACCATAATTCCCCGGATATAGCACCTTGTGATTTCTGGTTATTTCCAAAAATTAAAAAAAATTTAAAAGATTCAAAAATGTTCATCTGTTCATGAGAACTCAAAAATAGTTGCATTATAATTCAATAGAGTTTGAAATTATTTATATACCATGTGTGTATCTCCGACTGAATTCAAGCTAAATGGCTAAACTAAATTTGAAAAAAAAGAGTTACTTGTGTGCTCAAGTGAGCTGGCAAATTATTTAGACACAGCGGAAACAGATGAAAAACAAAATGACGGTGAAATATTTGTACGGAAAATACGTATTCAAGTGATCAATATCAGAACGAACATGTTGCGTAAAAACTCTTTTACACAATATTGAACGATTACCAAAGGCTTTAGACCAAAATTTGGAAAGAGTTGTACGTAGGTTACTAGTTATGTATATGTAATCATGATTTTAGAATGCACAAAAAGAAAGTATAAAGCTAAATTTGTTGTTTCAAGAAAGTCTGAAACAAAGTCTCCAGTTTGGTTTGCATAGTGGGCATTTTTCGGTCTACTGATATACACATCCGTATTTAAGTCTTACCACAAGAACACAAATTTGATTTTTGCAACTGATGTTGTAGGCAGACAATATAGGCTATTTTAAAGCCATCTCCATATTTGAACTTAGAAATAAATTCTTCTTTATTGAGTTGGGCGATTATATTTCGCTTATTATTTATATCCTTTGCGGCGAATCGAAAAAGCCCATGCATCAGAGCACAATCATCCACCCTTCTATATCATACAGTAAGGGAATTATGAGCCGTGTTTATTATTTGCGGATATTGTTGCTGATGTTGATCCTGATTTCAAGGCAGATGAAATGATCTATAACTTCAAAATAACTACTGTTCATAGTATGGTGGGTGGTCAAGAAGGGGTTCCGTTGATCGATTGTTTAATAACAGAAGAAATTTCGTCTTGCCCCCTCGTTCACAGCCAGATCCATACGCTTCGCTACCTTACCCAGTCTGAAGAAATCAAGAAATACTGACATACGCCTACACTCTTAAAGAAGCTCTACAGCTCGTATGATTATCTCCTGAACAATGAGTATATAAAGAAGTTACACCATAAGGCGGCAACTTGTATTAATCCTCGTTTTGTAACGAACTGCGTGGAGACATAATGGCGAAAGGGTCACTATTTTTCGCGATTTCAATCGAAAAGGTGTTGTATGTCTATCCTTTTCTCACGTATATTCTACCAGATTTGATGCGTAATGAATATTTGGTCAATGGGGGAGCTATCAGCTCTGAAGCCACTCTAATAAGATACATTCAGTTCGTTGACGATGAGCTACAGTTGTTCAGTACGCTTAAAGAGGCTGAAACAGTCACTTTTTCACTAACCCTCACCGACTTTAAACAGCGCAGCAGCTGAAGTATCGGCTCTCATCGCTTTATTGATCTTCAGGCGTCCAATGTGCGTTACGTATAACGGCCTTGCTACGAAGCGAGGGAGACTCAACCAATTTTGTGTTTGGACATACATACATTCCTACCATTACGAGTATATGCTACCCACGTCTGTGTTGTGGTCTTTACTTAATTAATAAAGGGATTAAATTCGTACCAAATAAAGCGGCAGCGCTGAAAGTGCGAAAGGCGTATATAAATATATACATATGTACTTATATGTGTACAACACGTTGGTCGCTCAGCGGCATTTACTTGTCAATACGTATACACTTAGCGGTTAGCAATTGACGGCTACCAGTTGGTGGGTGATAGTTCGCTGAACGCCTTTGGAAATGAATCCGACGCGCGTATATTTACTTTTTTTTCGTTGTTTGATCTCCATTAACGTTATAATCCGCAATCGCAATTGTCAACCACATACAATCACACCCGGACATCATCTTCTCAGCCAACCATCATGGCAGCCTGTGTATACCGCATTATGAATGGAAAATCTTTTAGTCTGTCTTACTCTTATCACTGCGGGCCTCATACGCTCATTACCATAAAACTGTAAATACTCTTTACTTTAATTCCTCAGCACCCACTCGATGTTGGTAACGCATGCTTGTCTCCGCCGTACAGAGCTGGAGTAGACTGTGATTGAAACTGAGCTGTGCGCCAATATACACGTACTTCCCAATAAACTACGCTAGCAACGAGATAAGAACTCAAAAAATTATTTGCACTTCATGTGAAGGTGACACCGAAGTGCGGTTAGCGGGTGGCTGTAGCTGCAACAGGGTTAACGAGTTGAAAGCGAATGCATACAATCTATGTGTGGGTGTGTGTGTGTGTGTGTGTGTATACATGTGCACATTTATATATGAAATAAAGTGACTGAATACATTTGCGGTTTACTGATGAGGCGAAATGCGGTGCAATCGTGCGCAAATAGTCGAAAGAGTCGTAGAAGAGTTAAAAAAGTGAAAGAGAAGGAGAAAGAGAAATAGTAAGGCAAAGCAAAGTTCGATCGAGGGATAAAATTCCAAAAAAAAGGAATGTGTTAAAATTAAGGGTTCCATTTAAGCTGCAGCCAAAACACAATGGAAAGGCCGAAGAAAATTATTACTGCACTCTACGCTTGTAAAGCGGTCAGTGATAAGAGCAGTGTTCTAGAAACGTTAATTCATTGGATTTATGCAGCGGTTGTTGAACCCATTCTAATCTACGGTGTTACCATCTAGCGGCCAGAACTCGAAAATCCACCGTCAAGAGCAAACTGGATAATGTTCAACAGTTAGCAACGGGTGATCTACCATCTACTTCTTCAAAAACCCACAAAACTCTCCTCAATTATCTCCCCTAAGCGAGTTGAAGTTGAACTACTTCTTTGACATTATTTTCTTAACAAGAATCCCGGTTAGCGAGACTGAATTAGAAAATAAAAATAATCTGAGCCAAAGACGCGTTTCCTCAAAACTTGGCGAAAATTTTGGCTGTAGAATTCACTCAACAATGCTCTCAACTAATTTTTATATAAGGCTATCAGACCACTGACGCGTCTTCCAAGCAAAACTTTCTCCAAACACGGAATCCGCCGAATGTGTGGTCAAACATGTTATAAATACAACACAGCTGTGGTCTGAGTACCCAGATATGAGGACATCTTATGTAACTAAGGAGGGGATAAGTTAGTGCAATGAGAAACCACTTTAACCACAATAAACTCTGCATACCATGCGTGTATACCTCTGTCCATAGCAAAACACATGCTGATATTGTCCTTTACCCAAACCCCCGTATCAGGTGGCTTAATAAAACGACATGAAACATGTTTCGACTAGCTGTTGTCTGTGTTGGATGTTAATAGATTATGGAATTGATTCGTCTTAAACCTGTTCATCAGTCTAACAACTGATATCTTAAGAGGGTAGTGTTTCATAGGGCTCCACGGATCTCTTCCGATACTACTCAAATACTTTATATCGAAACAGCAAAACGAATCAGAGGAAGAGTCTGATGAGCATTACGTCTGTCACAGTTACAGGCCGAAATGTGTGTGGTCTCTATGCTGGGTCCAATCCTGTGGAACGTAGTTTACGACGGGGTTTTACGGCTTCCTTTATCAGAAGGGGTTCAAATTATTTGATGTGCTGATGATATTGCGGAATACGAGCTCCAGTGTTGAATAGAGAAGGTACAATCTTCTATAAGAGCGTACAGCTGCTGGCGTACGTCGATGATATTGGCATTATTGGCCTCAACAACCGCGCCGAGAGTTTTGTTTTCTCTAGACTTGATAAGGAAGCGAAGTAAATGGGTCTGGTAGCGAACGAGGGCAAGACGAAATATCTCCAGTCATCAAAAAAACAGTCATCGCATTCACGACTCGCACATATTTCGGTAACTGTGGCAAAAAAGCCACGAAGACATTGTGAGGACAGCGCTCTAAATGTTAAGAATTGGCACTCGGTAAAATATATATGGAGATGGATGACGGACCAAACTATAACAAAGGATCATCTGGGTTAAGTAAGTCAGTCGACGCTCAAATGGGGATCAGCAATGCTGAATAAGATATATTACTAGAAATATACACAGGGTTATCAGGGTATTCTGCACGATACCGTACGAGGCGTCTGGAATTATAGCAGGTATCCTCAAAAAAGCCTACGACATATCCAGAGGTATTGGGAGACGACTCACAACAGAAGAGCAAACAGAAGAGTTACGGAAAAGTATTAAAGAGGAACAGAGGCCCGGGAAATGTTGGCAAATGGGAGATGGGCACATAAGTTTATGGAAGACGTACAATTTTCTATAGAATACGGTTGCTTCAGAAAATATCTCGAAAAATATCGTCACCATGACAGATCAGACTGTAATGGCAGTCAAATCAAGCAACATATTTGCTTTTCCTTCCTGAACTACGGTTAAAAGAGCAGATATACTATTATAAGAGAACATCTGTTAGCCTTGGAATTGAGAAGAAAGGACGGACGATACAGCAGCGTTAACAGAAAAGCCAATGAAGAATGTGGTTACACAAGTCTATCTACTGATCGAAAGGGGTGTATCCTTAGCATACAGTTTGAATATAGCATGAGGTCTACAAATACAAAATTAGGCCTACGTATATGTGTTTTAATCAAGGGATCTTTTAGCAGCGTGGAACAGCTCAGTTAAGATCTCCAAGTTATTGTGCTCTAGACTTTATTCTTCAATACTCTTCCAGATTGTTCACTCTTCAATTGGCTACAAATACTTACGCGATAGTGGAGTAGTTGGCGTTGCGAACTAACATTCGGATGGCAGGACTTGAGCCCTGGTCCGACCATTTGGATGTCATGGTTCGAGTCTTGGTCCGATCATTCGGATGGCAGGGTTATGCGCGTTCGCCCCTCGGCAGAGAATGTCAAGTACGTCGAGTGTATTTCTGCGATGAAATAAAAAAGCTCCTGCCGCTCGGAGGCGATTAAGAATAAATCGTAGGTCTCTCCATTTGTTGGAGAACGTTCAGGCGCTTGCCGAAAATCGCTTCAGCGGTTACAAAGCGTCAATGATATATACCTATTATATTATATATTATATTAGTTTAGTAAAAATAAATCCATTATTTTTCCAATAGATGGCGTTATTTATCTGTATCTCGCGTTGTATAAGTCTTATACCCAGCGAAAGATTTCCCTATCAGAATATGCGACTTTTGAGTAGTCTCATTTTTCATTGCACGGCAAACTACTGTTCATCAAAGAAAATTAATATACCCCGTGGAAATAGTTGCGTACATTAAAATGTATGAACCGTCATAAATAAGTAAAATAATAAATATAAAAATAAAAATAAAAGCAAAAAAAAATAATAAAAATCTTCTCTTTGTGTCAATCGACTGCAGCTGCGTTCGACGGTCAACAATGGCAACCGCATACTGGTTTCGGATAAACTGAATGGCAACATTTACAATGGCTTAACACATTTTCGCTATTAAAGATGACGCCGAGGGGACACATCAGCGGACGCCGTAAATTTCTTTCAAAGAAGAAAACTTTTCAATTCTACGTTTGTATGTCTGTGTGTAAGTTTGAATTCATCAATGCATCACTGCATCACTGCTGCCTGCATAAATATTCTTTATAGCAGGAGATCCTCCATACAAATTAAATTCCTTGGTTAAATGTTTGAATGTACCATGTACATACACGTATGTATGGTATGTATAAGAAGTGGGTTTTCTGCAAAATAAAATCTACTGAAAGGAAAGTGTATTTCAGCAAACAGCATTTGAATACTGAAGCTCCCATTGAAGTTTCTACTCTTTTAACTGCTTTAAAGGACTCGTAAAATATGTTCTATTGTGTTAGAAATCGATAAAAATTCGCAAAAAAAAAACGAAGAAAATAAATGTATTAGTGATGTTGTTATTTTTTCTTTTTTTTTAATATTAAAATAATTTTTTTTTTGTGACAAATTATTTAAACCACATTTTCGAATAGTTTGAACATTCTTTCTTAAGGACATACGCCGAACAAACAATCCAAGTTTCAGGTTCCTAAAGTCAGTGGTTTAAGCTATGGGTTCATTCAGGATAAAGATATCAACTGATTTCGATCCTGGCAGAGACGATTCGTGAAACTGAGTTTCGATAGTCTCGAAGCTGTTGGGACAAGTTAGTGATGTGAAGAATAAAACACGTGCACGTCGCTCAAGAACAAATGAGAATATTGCTGGCGATAACCCAGGTTTATCTAACCCACATAGTTCTTGGGCATACCACGAACGTCATTACACCGTTTTTTTGCTTAAAGGCTTGTGACTTAGGATTTATAAAGTTCAGTTAACACAATAATTCAAGTCGGCCGATCACCAACAACGTGGTATCCTTGCTGATTGGGTCCTTGAAATGCATGAAAATGATCCGAGATTTCATTGAAAAATTATTTTGACTGATGAGGATGGTTTCCATCTCACTAGCTACGTCAATAAGCAAAATTTGTACATCTGGGAATCGAAAAATCATCCTTAAGGTCTACCTATTTAGTGCGAAGCATTTTATAGTCTGATTTTTCGAAAAAAATGAGGCTGGAGCAACCGTTACGGTGAAAGAATTGCGCTATCGAGAGATTGTTAATGATTCTGGGTATACGAATTGGATGGTATTGATCTGAAGAACGTTTACTTTCAACAAAACAATGTTACTTGCCACATAGGCAACAAAACCATTGATCTTTTAAAGGAAAAATTTTCTTACCGTGCTATCTCGCGAAGAGATGATCGCAATTGGCCATAGAGATCTTGTGATTTAACACCTTGGGACTACTTCCTTTAGTACCGCGTGAAAGATAATGTCTACGCCAACAGGCCAAAGTCGATTCAAGATCGCAAAAATGGAATTCGGGAAGCTATTGAGAACATACAGCAGCCTTTCAACCTCTAAATTAGAGAGGTGAAGTGGTAAAATGTGGCATATCTTCTTTTTGAAATAAACAACCGATCATTTATCTCAAAAAATACCATTTACATACATATGAATATACACGTATGTATATATTTATGTATAGTTACGAACTTGCAAAATTGTATGAAAAGGCGCTAAAAAGAGCGATGTGAGTGGAAGAGATATTGAGGGTAGAAAAGAGAAAAAAGTAGCGTTTGCTGGAATAAAACGAGACAGGCTGAAATGCGAGAGCACGAAGAGCTTCAGAAGATAGCTATCTAAGCAATCCTTATAGAAAATGCGGCAGCTTACAGAAGGTTTCCAAACCGGATTGCACTCAATCAAGAGCAAAATAATTGTTTTGGGTAGCAATGCTAGGAGTATACTGAGCTTATAGAGGGAGGCGGCCACGGTATCCGAGTGGTTAGCATTGCGTACTGCCATTCGCATCAGAAATACACTCGAATGGGTTGACATTCCCTGCCGAGGGGCGACCGCAATTAGAAAATTTAACTTATTTTTTATTTAAATTAATTTCAAAAAATTTTTGGATGGTGGTCGTACCAGGATTTGAATCCGGGCCTTCCGAATAGCAGTACGCAATGCTAACCACTCGGCTACCGCGGCCGCAGTTAAAAGGTCCCAATTTAAATACTCTCGGGTGGTAGCAGAGGAAGATGAGAACTTCCACTCAATTGGAAAGATCAAGTGAATAAAGAATAAGGAAAGCGGATATATTTTGCTTAAGAGACATTTAGGTAATAAATATAAAAATTATAATCCATTCACTATTTAAGAAAATAACACCACTCTCTAGCAGATGTTTCCAAGACATTTTCTATATATAGAGAGCTGCTTACATGCCTTCTCGGCGTCTGATACCTAGCTTAAGTCGTAAGTGCCTTCAAATCCTCTCGTGGACCACCCACCAACAACCAATTCTTTTTTTTACCAGTGGGTTCGTATATGTTATTTGCAAGGGAAATAGGCCGTCGCCATGAAAATAGCAAAGTGTAAAATGGAAAAGCATACTATGAACTATCAGAAAGAAACAACAACAAATCGGTTCTACATTGAAGCGAAAGGCTTGAAAGCGCAGGAATAGAAACGGTTTTGTACTTGGTTCGCAGCGTGAAAACTCTGTTGCACTTTACTAGTATCTCTCATGCTGCCACCTCATTATACCGAAGACACCCTTTGCGTTGCTTCTATTCATGGTTTTCGCTTGGAAATTAAAAACAAGTGTAAATTTAATAAAAAGATATTTGCGGCTGTCACATGGAATGTATGGAGATATCTGTAAATATATATGTATGTATGTAATTATAATTTGTATGGAACAACAACAATCGCTAATACACTGTACAGTAGGTAGATACCGCCATTAGCACATATATATCTAAGCTCTGTATTAGTGTCTATCCTTCTGTTTATCTATTTATCTGACTGATGTTTTCAATTCAATTTGTCTTTTCTCAATTTCATTTTCAATTTTGTTTTTTTTTTGCGCCATCTACTTTTTTTTTAAAGCCTTCACTGTTATTACTGCTTTCATTTGCCGTTATTATGCTTTCGGTTCATATTGCCTTTGGTGTTATTGTAGAGTCGCTTCCAGCTGTCGCATTATAGCATTAACGCCGACTCTACTCATCATACACGTATATAGTCTGCTTTGTGGCGTTGGCGCATCCATACACACACACATACACAACCACACTGATATGTACACAAAGGCACCCAAGCTGTCTAATAAACGCGTAAAGCACGCTTGTGGCCTTCAACACTCTGACACACACTGCCACAAGCAGACAAACAAACACTACATACATACGTACACAACACTTCCCAGGCGTCACACTCGCTTTTAATTTCCAACACCTCCTACCGCCTCCCGGTTGGGTTTGTGTTTCAGTTTCGCGCTAAATTTATTTTATTTTACACTTTCCGCAAATACCCCAGAAACATACAAGCATGCATAGTGTACGTGAGGTCGGGGCGGTGGGGTGTCTGCGTGCTAGCAAAGATTAACATTGCACGTAGTTCGGCTCTTCCATTGCACGATTAATGATTTTGGAAACACTCGGAAGTGAGTACTAGTCTCAAGCCGCGTCTAACACCCACGCGTTCCACTTGAGAAAAGCACTGGTTCCGCGATTATGATCGACTCAAACTAGAAACGCAGTCGTTCCTTTTAATGGTTCAAAACCAACTTGTACCGGCGGTTACCGCAGCAACTACTTTCAAAGCTAAAGTGTTTACGTCCATCCCGGCGAAGTGGCCTATTCACCCCATCCACCGTACCCGCTACCGACTTATTCGCTGGATTGTATCAATATTATGGCCACTCGTCTGCCATATTCGCCGTCGTCCATATATAGAGCACCACAAATCATTCGAAAACCTTTTCTATTGGAAACTTCCAGTGTCGGCTCAATGGTTGGCTTAGGTTTGTTCTCAGGGTACTATCCGATGGATCTCTATTTCAGACCACCCGATCATTGCAGTGATTTCCAGGCGGAGCTGTCTGCTAGCATGGAGGCTGCAACGCAAATCGATGCCAGATTTAAAGATACGAATATCTTCATTTTCAGCGACAGTCAAGCAGCAATAAATGCACTGGGCTCGCTTACACTAAATTTCAAATTAGTGCTGGACTGTCGCCGATCTCTACAAGAAATGGCAAAATAGAACAGACTGTCTCTCACTTGAGTATCTGGTCTCAGAGACATCGATGGAAACTGTAAGACGGATGAACTTGCTAGGCGAGGCACGATCAAGTAGATTCTTCTCGATAAAGAAATCAATGGCATGCCTTTTGTCACATCCAAACTGCTTCTCAAGGAATTTACATATTAACAAGCCGCATTAAGGTGGAATGATACTACAACCTGCCGCAAATCCAGGCATACCTGGCAGAAATGGGTTAAGCAGAGATAACGAGATATGTAACTCTTAAAAAAAGTAGGCATATCCAAAGTCAGAGGAGTTCTGGCAGGCCACTGTCTGATAGAATGACTCTCGGTAAGCCTAAGTTCTCCCTATAGAAGATGCTGAAGAAGCTGCAAGGGGATGAGGAGAGAGAAGCCATCACCCATTTCCTATGCGACTGACCTGCTTTCATCAGGGCGGAGTTTCGAAATTTTGAATCCCTACTACTGGCTGATCTATCGAAGATAGCCGACGCCAAAGTCATAGATCTAATTAGGTTCATTAGAGAATCAAAATTGCTGAGTCTTAGTCAGCCCTAAATGAATCCGACACGTTAGATCGGTAGCCATTACAACCTAACCTAAGCTTAGACCAACTTTCTTCTATAAAAGTTAGAAGTATTTTGCGTGATTTTCCGCCGACGATGCGAACTTTTCATACCGTTTTCGTTACATCTGACCGAGCATTCACCAGATTTAGTGCCCTGCGAGATCAAAGAGACCCACGTGAAGACAGAAATTGCATCGCTGAAGGCGCTCACGGATATGCCCAAAGTGTGCTGCTTCGAGCTTTGAAAAAAAATTCTATCTAACGAAGTCTTCAGCTGCTTCCTATAACAAACTGAAAGTTATTTTGAAAGGAAATTTCCATTTCCTCAAATTCCAAAAATTATCCTCTCTCTCTCTCTCTCTCTCTCTCTCTCTCTCTCTGTCTCTCTCTCTCTCTCTCTCTCTCTCTCTCTATCTATCTCTAACATCGGTAATAATCTCCGGTCATTGGCAGCTACTGTCAGCACTACTGGGTTATAATATTTTGCTCACTACATTGAAACAAACGCGATTATATGTATACAGATACACCGTTAACTCGATTAAATTCATAGCAATGTTGCCACCTACAGACAAATATACAAACATACATATAAATAGTACAACACAATTATGTATATGTTGTTGTAATTAATTTCAAATATTATTGTGGCGCGACAAAAAGAAGAACAAATTATAGAAAGACGCACAATTGTATAGATATATACCATATGTATGTACATAGGTATATACTGAACGGATATAGAAAGTGTTATAAAGCATAAATATATATAAAATCTAAAGTTAAAGAGTAAGTAGTGCTGAAAGCAATTTAAGCTCAACGGTTGGGAGTTCCGAACGGAAGTTAAAGCAATTTAATTTTTAACTGTTTAATAAATTGTTAGGAGAAGCTATTCGATCGTACGCTTGTGGGAGGAATACCAAAGAGAATTGTGAGAGGCATGACAGCATGTGGAAAGCAATAGTAGAACCCGGGCAGAATGAAAAATATGACCGGGGATAGGAAACCTTCTGTCAGTAGAACACCATCTACTCTTTCCATAGCCATCTACAGCTTAGTTATCATCTTCACAAACCAGATAAAGTAGATTCGGCTGAGTGCAGATCTTGTACAGTAGATGATGAAACGTTGAAAGACTGCGTATGAGGGTATCTGGGCGAGCACACTGAGCCTTTTGATTGGCCTAAGTGTGGTCGCTTGTGGTAGGATCCCCAAACTTCTCTTTCATCCAACTCACAGGCCAATCACTATAAAATTATAATAAAGGAGGAGAGAAACTTTGCTTCCTTCAATATCTTCCGTTGGATCCAAGCCGAACAATGGACTTATACTAGCCTCGAAAAGTGGGATGTCCAACAGGGCTTGACCTGACCTAAGTGAAGGCGGGCAACAAAAAATCACAAAAGATTCTGCCGAAGAAGTGTTAGAAATAGAAGCTAAGTGCAACTTTCCTATCGATCAAAGAAAAAGAAGACATTACGATAAGCGAAACGCCGCAAAACTCTTGAAGACATATAACGGTATGCATAAAAATCTACAAAGCGGCAAACAGGCAGGTGTAGAAACCACACAACTTATGGAAATAGCAGCACACACGCTTCGTGCAAGCAAGGCCGAAATTCGTGGTAGGAGCCTAGAGAAGGATTCACTTCTTGAGTACTGATTAAGTGAATAAAAGAATTCATCGGAACTTCAATAAGTCCAATAATCCAATCAAACCAAACATGTTTTCTTTAGACTGGATCGGTTTCAGATATTGTAGAGCCCATTTAATTGGCTCCTTAGAAACCACTGAATCATTTTTCTGCCGAGCTCCTCCTTCAACTTGTGCTGTGCGTCTTGCTGTTTCTCTATCGTCACCGTGTAACTGTGTGGTGTGGTTTATTGGCCGGCGGGGTCATTGGACCTCACTTTTTCGAAAATGAGGCTGGAACAACAGTTAGGTTTTATTGATTGCGCTATCGAGAGATGATTAATGATTTTTCATGGCCAGAATTGGCCACCGAGATATTGTTATTTAACACTTTGCGACTTCTTCTTTTAGGGCCACGTGAGACCAATGTCGATTCAAGACCTCAAAGATAGAATTCGTGAAGCAAATGAGGGCGGGCATACAACAGCAACTATGCAATTTGGTGATGGAAAATTTCATAAAAAGCATACGCTCCCATTAACGTACCTGTAGCGGACATTCGACCGATATTGTTTTCCATTATTAATGGCATTTTCACGGAGGTAGACTCTTTACATTGAATTAAACATCCGAGTAACTTTCCTTTGAATATCAAAATAATACCTCTCATTGAAAAACCCTTTACTAAGCCACCTCCGAACGGCTGAGTTTTTTTTATGAGGAACTCTTATTTTATGCCAGAAATACACTCGGAGGGGTTAAAATTCCTCGCCAAGAACCGACCGAAATTAGAAAAAATCAGCGCTCGAACCCTAGCCTTCTGAATGGCAGTATGCACTGCTAACCACTGGGCTCTCGCGGCTTCCAAGGGAGTCTTAGTCTTTCATTCATGCATACACTTACGCACGCATATTTATAACGGCTTCACAAAATGTAACGGTAACTATAATTTCTTCCACGCAGTAATGTAAAGTGGTCTCAAACACAGAGAGCATTCTAACGAGAGAGTAAGGGAGAACCTTCGGGAAACCAAGTATTTACGTACAAAGAGAATTATTTTCTCAAAATGAGTATAACTACTGTTGCTCTCAAAAGCACGAAAGAGTGAGCTTGAGAGAGACTTCGTTGCCTTTTGTTGTTTTGTCTTCCCTACAACGGCTTGGGGCACCATAGCATACATATGCACGTTTCCTTTGCTGTTAAGAGAATTAAATGGAAGTTAATTAAGTTAAAAAAAATTAAACACTTGAGGCGAAGGCGATTTTTAGAGAGCACATGTCAAAGGTAATTAATAAAATTGCTCAAAATATTTTTTTTTTTTTTCATTTGTCTATTGCAACACGGTCGTTTAAATAATTTAAAATTTGATGCTTTGGAGCTCATTACAATTGGATATAAGAGGAATTACCTTGCAGATGACTTCAGCAAAAAAAAATGGATTTAATATCAAGCAAGGAATATATAACATA